>VWPW01000670.1:0-108497 GCA_013389825.1 Crypturellus undulatus
AATTCAAATTCATTTCTTCCCAAGAGCTTGGATTTGTTTTTCCCACAAAGACTAAATCTTATACTTCTGGGGAAAGTAAATTCTTTTCCTTGGGTATAGGAGCTAACTGGCACGCGTCCTTGCAGGAGCTGAGCTGCACAGTGCCCATGCAGCTCACCATAGGCAAAAATGACCTTTAAAGACTCTTTCTGAGGTGTCAAGGTTTTTATGAAATATTTAGTAAAAGGAAAACTTGCCATGTGTTTTAAGTGAATGAAATTACGGCACTGATGAAGTTAATGGACCTGTTGACCCCATTAGTGGCCACTCTTGGGTGGATTTAGCAGTGTGACTGATCAGGGTTTGCTCCTCACATCATGCGAGTCAAACCCCTGGGCCTCCCGGGGAGCCCGTGGTCTTAGAAGGTAGCAGAGCATTTTAAGCAGGAGAATGACGGAGCAGACGTGGTTGATAGCTCATGGGCTGTTCTTGCTTCTCCAGCGAGTTTGTATGCTTGCTTAAAGAAGGCAGATCTGCACAACAGGGAGGAGTGCATTGGTGCAGATGTTGTGAAGAGCTGAGAAACTCAAGTGTGAGTGTAAGCAAGCTACGAAATTGGGGCGGTTAAACTGCTTAAATATTCTGAATGAAAATGCAGGGGAAGCTGAAATCAGTGACTCCTTAATTTGCTGTAGATCCCAAAATATTCCCTCTCTTCTTGTCCAGCCGTGGAGCTTGTTGGTGTTTTTCATCCTTGCAGTACTGTGAGTGAGCACTGAGGTAAGCTGATGGGAAGGCTCCTTTGCGTGCACCGCTGCTCCAGCAGCCGTGCAGTCCTGCATGCAGAGGAGCACGGCCCCGCGCCGAGCGGCCGCGGCAGCCCCCGGCAGCGCCCGCGTGGGCGCAGGGCGAGTTGAGATCCACGCAGGGATCTCCGCTCCGTACTCAAGACACACTTGGAAACGTGTCCAAAGGCAGCACGCAGCATTTGGGGATTGGACCAAAATGCACTTTAGTTCATATCTGCAGGGTGATGTAGAAAGATAATGTAGGAGATAAGTTTCTAAATTGAAAACAAGCAAGGAGACATGATGCTGGTTTGTAGTCCATTCTGAGAGAAACTACTTCCTTTTTGCCTGGCGAGGAGGTTTGTCTGTAACCATTTATCTGTTGCAGGTGTCTCGTGGAGCGGCTCGGTGCAGTGCGCGCTCTAAGCAGTGCCCAACGCTGTGGTACTCTCAGAATGAGTCTCATTCACTGAGCAGATGCAAATCTAAATCTTCCGATATCATGAAAACCCCAAATACACAAAGCGCTGCTGGAATTTGTCAGTATTTCTAAGTGTATTGTAGCTTATAGTCACTGGCTGGCTGTGTTATCTTCAGCCATGTGCGTGCATCTAGCTGTGTGCATTTGTGCTTGCTAATGTATAATCAAACTCTCATAAATCCTGGCTAATGACTGTAGGCTCCATTATGAATAATTCAGTTTTTCTAATTCCTGATTGAGATAAAATGCAATACTTTGTTCATTTATTATAACTCTATTTGAGATTTAATTATTCATAAGATCGTAATGAAAGGGAATATATTTTGTAAATATGGCTGCTTAATATTATGGCACTTCAATACACCAATCTGATATTGAATCTTTAGTGAGCAATGAGGGGCTCATTTTTATTTCAATTATATATCATGTAGATTACTGTAATACAGATTAGTGAGTTCTGCTGAGTTCTTAGGCTTTAAAACTAACAATGCTGTAGCAATAAAACATGTTTCTACACTCAGTAAAATGAATGAAGTTTCCACCAGCGACTGCAGAAAAGCAAGGCTGGAAAACCATACCGCAGAAATGTCTTGCAATTATCTGGTAGCAATTATTTGTTCGTCTAACTCTTATCTCTCGTGGTTCGTGGTGGGCAGGGCGGCAGCTCCCGCTCGTCGCCCGCTGCCGGAGGAGCAGGGATGCCTGGCGCGACGGGTGCCTGGCGCAGAGGGTACCTCGCAGGCTGCCGCGGCTCCCTGCGCTCCGCTATGCGCAGGGGGGCAGCTCGGGAAGATGCGGCCACTCCAGCAGGCAGGGCCCCCCCAGCCCGTGCCAGGCGTGGAGGGCAGGTTCCGTGTGCAGGTGGGGGTGCCTCCCCTTGAGCTTTTGAGAAAACCAAGTAATAATTACAGAAGTCTAAAGCAAAGGCTCTTTTTTCCCCTGCTTGTTTTAACATGTGAATAAAGGCTGAGAGTGGCAGTGAGGCCGTCTGTGCTGTCCGTGGTGCCTTCATGCTCTGGCTAGACCCTCACGAGGTCGTGTGGCATCTGGTGAGCAGAGCGGCAAACACAGCTTGGCCCCGTCAAGCGTGGGGTGCTCTGGGACTCTGCTAGTCTCGGCGAGAGACCCCGCAGGGGAAGGGTGCTGAGTCTACGAGCTCTTCTCCCTCTTTTCCCTTCCTGTTACGTGTCATTCATGCAGTTTCTTAAACTGTTGTTTGTTTGTTTGTTTTTTTTTTCATGAACAGACTTTTCGGGATAGAAAGTTCTGTGTTAATGTGTGGGGTTTTTTAAACTTTCTAGTTGGTTTTCGTAAGGTAGGCAGACCTTCCTGTTTCCAAAATCTAAACTAACTCTAAGGAAGTCCAAAGAAATAGTCTTCTATAGAGATGACATTATCTCTCTAAGTGCCACATTTTTAAACACTGGAGATAGCACTGCACTTCGTTTGAACCTCTTAATCTCGCTGTGGTGGTCGCTGGGCTGCACAGGGTGCTGCTCGGGCCCTCCTGCTATCGACGAGGTTGGGCAGCAGCCACGGTGCGTAGGGCCGCGTGTGCTTTGATAGTAGACGTTTCTGCCACCATCTCACTGCAAGTAAATATTGCAGCTTTGCAAAGCAAGGCTTTGTGGTGTGACACTGTGTACCCAATGCAGACAAAAGAAAGGATCCTCTAATTTATTTTTCCAGCCAGCCTGGCATATTGGAGGGAGGAATTGCCACTTATTGCTGGCCTGACCTGAGTCTGTTATGCACAGCAGATATTCCAGCACTGCAAATCCTCTTGTTTAGTTGGTGTTTCGCTTTAGCCGGAAAATTTACTTACATGGGAGTCTACAAGGAAAAATGTGTAAAGTTGCGCAGCGTTCAGCATTTCCATGTTGTTTTACATCCCCGTGCCTCTGTTTTACATGAGCTCAGCAGCAGCAGCGGCACAGTTATGTGTCTCAAAGCCTTTTTGTTATGGCTTAAACTAACTGAAGCATCAAATTGAGCCTGAGGAGCCCCTGGTATGTGCTCTAGGAGAGTGGCCTACGAGTGAAATTGCTTCCTTGACCTTATGAAAACTATTTGATGATGCCACATATGTCAAATTACCAGAAAACCCTCTTGTTAAAAATTAGCAGCTTTTAAGGGCCTGTGGCGAGGAAGGCATTGCAGGTTGTTTTTCTCAACTGAAATTCCATCTTTGCCGGCCAGCGCGAGGGAGGCCTGGGCGGCAGCGTGTCCAGCTCGCATGCGGCCGCACTGCTGCGGCTTGGTGAGAGCTGCACGTGTCTGTGGTGGCCGAGCAGCTTCTGAGGCCGCCTGGCGCTAAATGGCTGCACGGGATTCNAAGGGCCTGCAGCGAGGAAGGCATTGCAGGTTGTTGTTGTTCTCAACTGAAATTCCATCTTTGCCGGCCAGCGCGAGGGAGGCCTGGGCGGCAGCGTGTCCAGCTCGCATGCGGCCGCACTGCTGCGGCTTGGTGAGAGCTGCACGTGTCTGTGGTGGCCGAGCAGCTTCTGAGGCCGCCTGGCGCTAAATGGCTGCACGGGATTCTTCAAGAGTGTTTCTTCTGTCAGAGGTTCCAAAGATGAGTCATCTTTATAGCAGTTCTTTAAATCTATTTAAAACTCACATTTTTGCTTCTGCGATGCTGAAGGGCATTGCTGGGTAATGTCACATTGCTGCGGCTGTCAGCAGACTCCTCCACTTTCTGACTCCTTTAACATGGAGAGCTGGTGTTTCTCCATTTGGCTCTCACTGCGAGAAGACCTTGCAGGGGCAATGTCTCTTAGAATATACTACCAAAATATCTCTTGCAGTAGTGTACATTGATTTGGACCATTTAAGAAGTATATATGGGCTCTGACCTTAGAAGTTCTGAAGAAGCTGTTGTCTGAGCTATTCTCCTGCACTTAGTAGTGTTGCACCACTGTAAAAACACTAGCAGGTTAAAATGCAGCCCAGGGAATTTTTGAGACAAATGTTTCTGAAAAATGGTAAAAGTTACAGTTATGTAGGTTACTGTTATGTAGATTTTTTGTGTTTGAATTCCGAATAACCTGGAATTGAGCCATGTAAGGACATGTTTGAATGCATTGAACTTGAGTACTTGAAGAAGGACTAAGCCCAAATTATGGTTCATTCAGAAGCTGGTATCAAAATAGTCATTGATTTTGATAGAATTGATATATCAAAAGGATCAGTTTGGCAAGAACCCTTTTTCTTCTCTTTTCTTGATAATATTATAGTCTTCTCTAATGTTGGAAATGTGATGCGATCAAATTATTTTCCGTGTTACCAAATGAAATGTGTCAAAATACTAACCTGCTGTTATTTTAAGTCTCTTCTCAATTAAGAAGACAAAGCCAAAACCCATTCCATACCTTGCAAAATGTTCCCTGTGTGTCTTCTGCAGGTTCCACAAAGGAGCTGATTGAAAGCTGCTGTGGAGCCGGACAGCAGTGGGCTATAGACAATGGGGAATGCACAGAGATTCCTGTCAGTGGGATGGACGGTGATATTTGCAGGTATGTAATTCAACACTAGGTGTTTCAGATTAGTTTAGCAAGCCACCCATTAGAATAAACCAAATGTTTGGTCGATTCATGTGATCTCCACGAGACAGGGAGCTGCTTCATGTAGTATGTATTGGTAGACTGGCAGTACATTATGGCACATTAAGAGGAAGATTTTCCCCTACTCCCATTTCCGTTATCTGATCTAAACAAAAGCCTTTTAAGTTTTCTTCTTACCCCATCGCGTGAACATATTTTTGTTTTCTGAATTTATGCGCATCTGTGGAATTGCAGATAAATAGAAGGGCAGAGGAGCTTAATGTGTTTGTCTTCCATTTGGCAAGTACTAAATGCAATGATTATCCATATCATTAAATGATATGTTTATTGGCCAATAGGAATAGCTGCTGGTTCTGCTGTCTTTATTCAGCTGGAGGGTACCAGACGCCTTGATAATGCTGCTGGATTCAATAGCATCTGGTCTGAGCAAGGTGCCAGATCCAATCTACACAGAACAAGAAAGGAAAATGTTGGACTAACACAGGCACTGCACTGTGCTTACTGCATTTCTGCCTCTCCCTCTCTCCCATCCTTGCTTTGGCTCTCCCTTGTCTAGAACAAGCCTTTGGAGGGCTGAAACCAAAGCTCACTGAGACTTCAGAATAAGCAGGGTGGACTCTTCTAAGAGTGATCCCAACTTTTCAGCATAAAAGGTGCTTAATGTAGTCAGTTTTATAAAAGTTAACTTCATTGCACCTTGAAAAGTTGCTGTGAGAGTAAAATTCTCTCTGCTGCATTTTAGCATGACATATTTGACACATGCCAACCGTCTGTGAAATAAAAGCAGATGAAAAAAATAATGTTTTTGGCCTAAGTAAGTGCAAATCCAATACACTAATGAGTTGCACCTGCACATCTGAGGCTAGGTTTAGATGAAAAAGCCAGATTCAAAATACATAAGTCCCTGTGAATCTCGTGATATGACATCAGGAGTTCATTTATTTTACTTTCCAAATTGCAATTGTGTCGTCCCTGTTTTAAAGATTTAAGAGACACCAGTGAATATTCTGGGTAAAGAAAATGTTTCTCAGAGAGAAGTATTCAAATTCTCAAAAACTTGAAAGTGCAGGTAGAAAATCCCACTGCCTTCAGGAGCTAGGCCAGTGTGCAGGGCCCTTCGTGCAGGTCCCTCTACCTTCATGCACCATCTCGTGTACCAGAACAGCGCAAGACAAGCTCCTCAGAGCCTGCCACTTGCTGTCCAACATTTAAAAGAATGTAACGTAGATGCTAGTTGCAACCACGAGTTACTGTTTTCCTCAGACTGCCCCTGCCTGGGCGTTACAAGTGACCATCGGAGCAGCAGAGCCCCGTGTGCAGCTGAGACTGATGGATGGCGCCTCCCGTGTGTCTACGGAGCTTGAAGCTCTGCTTTCTCCTCAGCAGCCCCCAGTTTTCTGCCATCTTTCATTTCCTGATAGAGTTTCCAAATGGCACATGCTTGAACGTTAAAGCTGCTTGTTGCTGCGTCTTGCTTTCTCTGGGTGTTTCTGTACAGCTCCTGGCTTGGTCTTCCTCAGTGTAGTGACCAGCTGTGCTAGCTGGGATGGCCAACGCATTAACCAAGATGGTCAAATTTAGGGTGAGGCTTTTCAAACATCTATTTCAGGGTTAGCCCTGGCTGGGTGCCTGCAGCTGGTGGGGAGCGGTGTGGGGAATGCAGTGTCCCCCTGTGCCACCAGCGGGTCGATGTCCTGCTCGGGCAGGACATGTGGAGGTGTTTCTTCCTGCCCACAGGTTATATGCAAAACCACACCACAAGACAGTATGGATTTTCACACGTGTCCCTTTCCTCTGGGCTTCTCAAATGTTACACGGCAAAATAAATGCTGCTTATTTAAAGTCTTGTACCATGACTGCTTTCATTGATGGCACAGACACAGTGGTACTCTAAAGAAACAAGGGGAAGAAATTCCTTAGGAGTGACTCCTGAGGCAGAGACATTTGCTACAGCTGAGCCTGCCAGAAAGAAATCATCTGTGGTAATTAGATGAAGAAAGTTAAAACAAGTCACAGGTCCCTAGCTGGGCCTTTGATCGCGAGATGTGTCAGTTCCCCCGAGACGTGGCTGACCACGTCATAGGGACAATCTCAGGCTACTCGAAATTGGATCTGACCCAATACAGTAGTTTTTATCTCATCCTTGAAATGATGCTTAGTGTCCTAGTTGCAGACACGGGCATCACTGCGCTTGTGATGACTTGAGAGTTCTTCTCTAATGCAGAAATGTTCTGGGTATTCTTTGAACCAACAAATTAGGAAAATTAGAAAATTAGGAAAATAAGGAAAAGTCTAGTGATGCTACAGGTAATACTGTTTTTCTGGGATGCATTTCACACACAAGGAAAGAATTTTTCATGTCTAAATGTCACATTTCTGAAGAACATGAATCTGTACAAATTTCAGTGTTTTCACTCTGTAAACCCTTCACATATATAAAAACACTTTTGCAGTATTTTACCATTTCCAGAAACCATAATAGCTTGCACCACGTTTAATTCTTTTCAGAAATTTTGGGTGTCTTGTGAAAGCAGTAATAGCTTAAACTAATAGTAAGAGGTTATTTACCTCAAAGCACAATAGTTATTTGTGCTTTGAATCTGTTTCATAACAACCTGCAGTGAATCTTGTTAAAATGTTGAGCCAGCTCTGGCTAACATCCATGCCATAGATGCTTTGTATATAACAATCCAGACACCCATAACCTTGCCTTTGATAACCTGGGTCAGAGGAATGATCAAATTCTGGTTTGCAGCCTCTCTGCAGGAAGGCTGGGTGGAAAGGAAGGTTTGGATGGGTCTTGTGATGCATTTCACACTAGCTGGGAAGATGCCTCCCGCTAGTCCTGCGGCAGCTCTGGAGCCCAGACTGCCGAAGGAGCTGGCACGGAGGGGTGCGTTTCACTTCACTGGGCTGCAGGCAGGAGGGATCCTCTCCTTCCTCAGGAGCAAAATATGGGAATGGACTTTAGCATGAGTGTATGTGATCTGAAAACGGTATCCCCAAGCAGAGCTAGCAGGTAGCTCATGAGCCTTTAGCATGCATGTTTTTGTTCAAAATGAGAATTAGAACTAAATCCTGTGAAGGTCAGCGCTACAATCTGTATTTTACTAGTAACGACACGCAGCTCAGAGAGAGATGCGCTGTGTGGAGTGTGCCGTGAGTCCCAATGCTTCCCTGACGCGGCCCCGCGGTGCCTTGCAGGGTCGCCCAGAAGCAGTGCTGCGTGGCCACGGCGCGCGAGAGCGGCTGCCTGGCCGGCATGCTGGCCGCCAAGGACGGCGGCGCCTGCGGCCCCGACGACAGCGACGCCTGCGGAGGAGCTGCCTACAAGGTAAGGCGCCGCGGGGCCGGCTGCTGCCTCCGCTCGGGTACGAGGGGCCCTCATTCCGGGCAGGTAGCAGCCAGCTCTGCGTACGGTGTTGTGGAGCTTGGGAGATTTTAGATGCAAGAAAATTACACAGAGTTATGGATTTGGGGTGGTTTTGTTTAGTTTTCAGTTGTCTGGTGGATGCAGGCGCTTTTGGTACTTCCCAGTAATGGTGATTTGAATATTTTTTTCATCTTTTTTTTCTTTAATTTTTTTGTTTACCTTTGCTTTACAAGTAGTTCCAAAGAACACTCTCATTTTTCTCTCTATGACATAAAAAACTTCAGAAAATGATAGGCCCAACCTTAATCAAAGATTTAATGGGAAAACCCATTACTGGACAGTTTGCTTGGCCAGAGTTTTGAGGAGCAGTCTCATTTCTCAGTTAAACAAAACGGTGGACTAGAAGAGCAAGCATTCCCGATGATGATGGAGACTTTTCTTCATAAATAAAGGCAGATCATTAACCAATGGGTCAAATTACAAATCGTGAGCCCTTGCCGCAGCTGCTATAAATGAGATTTGCTTTAGAAGAATCAGTGGAGCCAAACCAATTTAAACCAGTCTGAAGATTCAGCATCTTGCCTGCTCGCCTCTCGTGTTTCTACCAGAAGGGTACATTTCAGAATTGATTTAGCTCTGATAATAATTTACATAGCTATATCTAGGCTTAAGTGCCGCTTCCGTTGTCTCAGCAGGAAACTTATTAGTTCTGTCTGTTCTTATCCATCAGCGACCCCCGTGAATAACTGCTCACTCGTAAGGGAAATATGCGGTCGTGTGCTGCGGAGCTAAAGTTTAATTAACTGGGACAATTTGTCATTTTCCAAACTGTTATTTACTTGGGTCTGGAGTCTACCATTAGAAGACAAAGCGGAAAGCACTGAACGTGCATCGGGGGCAGGTATTAATATTTCTGAAATGCAATGAATTATTATTATTAGATTTTCACTGAGACACTCACCAGGCGCCCAGTAAAGCCTTTCCTCCCGTGTGGAGATCTT
The DNA here is from genome assembly GCA_013389825.1 of Crypturellus undulatus. Taxonomy (NCBI): domain Eukaryota; kingdom Metazoa; phylum Chordata; class Aves; order Tinamiformes; family Tinamidae; genus Crypturellus; species Crypturellus undulatus. Next base: position 9,186 of record VWPW01000670.1, read on the forward strand.
TTTCTCTAGCTTGTGAACTTGCATTCAATGTATTTGCACCCTAGGCCAGTTTTCCATGTTGTTTCCTGTAAGACACATGGTTTTGGGGAAGCCCCGTTGTGCTGGATTGCAGGAATGCTTTGGGGGAAGGACAAAACGCTGCAAGTCAAACAGTGGCTCTCAAGTTGTGTTTCTCAGTGTCGATGCAAAATAGTCTCAACGTCAATGTGAAAGCAGTAGTATTTGCTATTAATTCAATTGTAGAATTCTGGTAAAGTTCAAAAGATGGTAAATAAACTATTAAAACCATTTTGTTTTTGCATTTTAGAAGGGACTTTTTAGCAAACACATTTTTCACAGGAAAGGAGCACTTTCATCTGGCAAATCTAGGAACTCAAGAGCATGTAACCAGTTTAATACTTACTGTGATGTTTGCACGTGGGATAAATTGTGAATCAAACTGTGACTGAAAAATAAACAAACACCATATTTTTCACAACAAACAACTTCAATATTAAACAGTACTTCAGTAAACACAGATATGACAATTAACTTCCTTCATTTTGAATATTGAAGGTGGAAAATTACACCCAAAGTATAAATATTTACAGAAGTAAAATTTTTAGTTCATAAAATTTTGAACTGGAGATTTTGAATTTGGGGAAGATAAAAGAATTTTTCTCATTTGCAGCAAGATGATAATCCATTATAATTGGATCCTTTTCCCAATATTTTTTTTTTGAGAAAACTTCAGTCCCTCCAGTGTTTCACAAATACATATTTGGACGCTGATATCAGGTTCTGCTTTGGGGAAAGTGATGGCTCTTTACGGCTTGCATATTTATAAACGTGAATCACTCTCATTGTTTTATTCTGGGACCATTCAAACTGGTGAGAAAGGGTGAAAATAAGAGGTGCCTCTGCAGGTGCTACGTTGAGCAGGCAGGAGACGTTGGAGTTGCGTGCGTCGGTGGGAAGGGTGGAGGATCCCTGGGGCTGCAGGCCGGAGAGCGGAGGCTCGGCAGGGCCTTCCTGCGGGCCGGGCTCTGGGGCGGGTGTCTGTGTCTCCCTGTGGGAGGCAGAGCCGGTGCTGATGCTGGTGCCGCTCTGGGGCTGTTCCTCGTGATCCCTGTGTTTCCGTGCTGTGTCCTGCTCTCCCAGGACTGCTTCTGCCGCTTCTGCTGTCGGCTCTCCCCACATCGGAGATCTCTCTCCAGGGAGGTACCAGCTTGACTCAGTTTCCTCTGTTCCGTTCTTAGACTCCGTGTTGACTTAACTAGCTGGTGCCAGGCTGAGTGATGACCTTCATCTTATATGTCTGACATCTGGTTGTAGACTGAGTGGTTGAATCATCTGAAATCACTCAGTGAGCACTCGGGTTCAGAGAGGCTGTTCCAGGAGCTGCCAGCTGTAATGGGTGCTGCCATCCAGGATATCTGGGCTACAGACTTCATCTCTGAGCATTTTATAACTATTCTGTCAGAATAGTTGATATCTGGCATCTAAATCTGTGTTATTAGGCGTGTCAAGACATCACTTACAAATCTAGGGAAGCATCTTTATTCACATATGATCTCTCTATGTCCCCTGCTTTCTTGCTTGATTAGGGAGCCGCTCTGCATAAGGACTGTTCTAAATCATACTTGGGATTTGTTGTGATTTATCTGGTGTACTTTTGTGGCCCAACTGTGCAGTGGATTCGTATGTGGCCAAGTAAAGCAGAGCCTCGCTTTTGTCCTCCACCTGCACCAGAGGAGTCTGCAGAAGAGACTGTGTGACCCATTGCCCTGACCTGCTGCCAAACTCCATTTGTGCTTTAGCAGTCATGAGAGGAATAGAAATGCACATCAGCCCTAAACTGTATCCTAGCCTTGCTGTAGCCACCCTCTCAGTGGTGCCCATGACAGTCGGGTCATTAGAGGCTAAAATAGGTTTGCAGAGCAGAAGTGCATAGAGAAAACATCGTCACGCTGATGGAGTGCTCCTAATTTCTACACAAGGTATTCTATATTCCTTTTAAAAGAAAGGCAGGCTGGCTGCAGGTGCATGCGTGGGCTCCTCGCTGAACCGGATGTGCGGGAGGTGGGTGCTGATGGTGCCTCTCTGTTGCAGCAATGCTGCGACTGCTGCAACCTGGGCCTGCGCCTGCGGAGCGAGGGGAAAAGCTGCGAGTCCAACATCAACCTGGGCTACCCCTGCAGCCACGTGATGCTGTCCTGCTGCGAAGGGGGGGATCACTTTATTCATCCGGAAATAAAAAAGCATCCGGAGCCTCTGCCAACAGTGACGCCGGAGAAGGGTAAGTGTCTCATTTGCAATGAGGAGAAGCAGCAGGTAGGCTCCCTAACTCACACGTTCATGAAGGGAGGTGTTGGTAGGAGTCTAGCTACAGCAACACAGGCTGCACTCACAGGTCAAGTGTAGAGTTCTTAAAACAGTCCTGAAGAAGGAAAAAATATGTTGATGTTTCTGATCTTTGTAACATACCTGCCTTTTAGTGTTTTTTTTTTTTTTTTCCTTGAGTCACAGGGTACAGAAACCTGTTACACATCAAACAGAAGTAAGAAATGTTCTCTGGGAGAGAAATGTTTATTAAAGTCACACACTGCAGAACATGGGGTGAAGGCCAGCTAGGTGAGACCTACCTGGCAGCTTCTCTTCCTTTATTTCTTTCCTTTTAGTTTTTATTTAAAAAGAGGACATTTTTAGACTGCTGGTGGGCAGGAAGCCTCCAGCTCCATGTAGGATGCAAAGGTGAAACTGGTCGGTATCTTTAGCAGCAAAAATCCTGAAAGAGTCTGCATGAAAGTAATTATGATTTTTTTTCCAAAGTAGGCCATGGATTATGATACCAAAGAAACCTTCTGGGAACAGATTACATAAGCCACTGAGCTAAAAATACAAGCGTAGCACTGAACATCATAGCACTTCTCCCATTACATACACTGGAGAAGCAGCAGAGCATTGCAAGCTACACACATTTTCTTTTGCTCTTTCAACATATGCCCTAGTGATCATAAGAGTGAAGTCAAATCCCTGCAGCCGGAGACGCAACAGATCCAGAGTGGCAAATCTGGATCTTAGACAGTGACGCTTCCTCCATGGGCCCGAGCTCATGTTCCTTTGAGCATCACCCTTTAGGTGCTTGTTGTGAATTGCAGTATTTCTTAGTCTTTAACCCCAAGGATGTCCCAGGCGAGCTTGCGACCTTCCCAGGTCACCCTTTTCCACGGTGCCTCCAGTGAAGCATCCATCCCTGCAGCCCTACAGAGCGAGGGTAGTGCCCCAGATGCTCCCTACTGCATGATGCTAGTGTCAAAAGTGGCTGTTAGAGAAACCGTGTGTTTTGCTGTGCTCTTAGTTTCAGAGACTGACGATCACAACGAGGCCTTGTCCATCAGTAATGAAGCTGAATTGTCAAATAACTTGCCTGGAGATGACCTGGATGAATGTCTTATCTACGGCGGGGAGCTCTGCCAGCATTTGTGTATAAACACTGTGGGATCTTATAAGTGCTCGTGTTTCCCAGAGTTCACTTTGCAAGAGGATGGGACCAGCTGTTCTCCAGGTGAGGAAAAAGGGCAAGAAACAGTGGAAGAAGGTGTCTTTGGCTTTCACTTTCACTGATCTACCAAGCTTTCCTGTATTGCCTCTGTATGGACCAGCCAGGGTCTATAAATTCCCTTTGACAACTCTTCAGACATTGAAGTTTAGAACTGGGAAGCTCACCTTATTCAATGATCCCTAGTAACTAAATGAGAGTTAGATTGTCATCTTCCTTCCAGAAAAGAAAGGTCCACTTTCCTTGTAGGAATTTATCATCTTATTCCTTTTTCTCCTCAGAAATCTTCATGATAATTACAGGATAGAAAAGCCCAGATTTCGGGAAAATTTGGAGTAATAATCTGAACCAAATTCCATGATCAGAAGAAGATGTAGTCTGAGCCTTTGAACATTTTGTTATTCAAGTGTCATTGCTGGTTATGATTTCAGAATTTTCACTCTGCTTTCTTTTTTGTTTGCTTGCTTTCTTATGTATTTAGTTTTTAAAATTCAAACCCTCAATTCTCTGCCAAGAGCAAGAAGTAGAAAGAGTGGAAAATTTCTTCAGTTCTCTGTTAGCCCTAAATAATATATGAAACTGAAAAAGTAACATTTCACAACTTTTTCAAAAGAACCTAAAGGAGTTCAAGCCTTCAAATTTCTTTGAATATCCCACCCTGGAGCTTTTCGTGGGTAGTGATGCATGTGCATTTTCCCTGGACGTTGGACAGGTTCATAATGTAAGGAAGAATGCCCTTTCAAGAAGCTTACATGATTATTAATTTTTATGCATCCATGCCATGAGATCAGGGTGGGTATTTAGTATGTTCAGGTCATTACTTTTTATTTCATTAGGTTTGGGGGGGAGGTTGTTTGTTTGTTTTACCTAATGAAATACATTCATTCAGTGACTCATTTTATATTTCACAGTTAATTTTCCTTTAGATAAACTTTATTCAGTTCAGACACATGGCATTGCTTCCTGAACTTTAATTTTCTGTAAAATCATTAAGATATTTCAGTGACATAATATCTAAATATATCTAAGTGGTGGAAGTCTTACAAAGAATTTCTATTGTGCTGTAATTGTTTTGATGTCTAGAGTTCTCTGATGGCAGGATGTCAAATCAGATAATTGCAAAAGTCAAAACCTTAGATTAGTTGCAAGTGCTTTCAGTTATTTAATAAGCAAAATAAGTGTTGCCATCTAATGACAAAATTCTTTAGACTTCAAATACTTTTGACCCAAGACAAATAATGAACTTTCGTTATGTCATTCCTCTCAACGTGATGTTACAGCACTTGCATCAGTAACGTGTCTCTGTGGCAGCTGTCTGCTCTGTTGTTTATATTAGAATCTGGGGAAAGAGCCTAATCCAAGAGAGGTAAAGAAAACAGTTCTTGGTTTAGCTGAGGACAGTGTGCCGTGCTGGCCCACCTGGGCGCGTGTCTGTTTCTGTCCTGCTTTGCCCGGTCTCTCCCCTGGCCGGCTCTGGCGCTCATGCACGTGGTGCCCGGGCGGTCAGTGCTCTGGGCGGCTCTGCGCTGCCCGGGCTGCAGAGGGTTTGCCAAGCTCAGCCCAGGCAGGAGCCAGGCAAGGGCAGGGTGCAAAGAAGGAGACACATGGGACACATGGAAGGAGTGGGGCAACCCAAGGCTCGTAGACTGATGTGGCGACGTCCGTCGAGCACGCGTCTTGGCCTAGGTGCAGGGTCAGAGCTGGACTCCTGTGGAGGGGAGATGGGAGACGTGTGGTAAGTGCAGATTGCAGGAGGCTGCCGAAGCAAACAGAACTTACTGCTGTCCTTGCACCTTGCTCCATGTGTCACTTGAACTAAAACCAAAGTGAATGAGGCAAATCCCTCTTCAGGGAGAATTGAGCCATATGGATTCAGGCTTCCTTGGAAATTGGATTACTCATACAGAGGTAACAACTTTTTGTAAGTCTTGTGAAGTGGACGGTTTTGGATAGTTATCATGGTCGCTAAAATATTCCCTCCTATGACAAACCACAGTGGATTGGGATGAACAGTCTGATGGGGACTTCTGGTTTGGGATGTTGGATGGATGTGACGATCCATCCAGGTTCCATCTCCACCTTACAGATCCCGACAGAAGACAAGTGACGAGGTTGGAAGCAGAAGCCACTGTCCCTCCAGCTGCCTCTCCGACTCAGCCTGCGCTCGTTATGTCCTTAGAGGAAGAGCAGGACAAGTGTAAAGGTATGTCGGACGGCTGAACTGCAGACACGGATGGCTGAGGATTGGGTACCAGGGTGGAAAAAGGTATTAATTCTCGCCTCCCCAATCTGATTTCAAAGCACATCCTTAATTTGTTACCTCTGGCATAAGAATTGTCAGGGGAAACATGAGGAGCTAATCTGAGGCTATGCTGTGATTTCAGGGTTATTACACCTTTGCTGTTTAGTTTAGGACAAGCAATGCAGCTGTGCAGCATAATATGGGCAATGCAGGTAGGAGGGGCACAGGTTGTAAGTAGCGATAAAGGCTCCCAGAAAAGATGTTTACAATGTTGGTTTCCCACTGCCAAAACTGGGATTATATTTGTGTAACCCAGAGGTTTAGAAATACAGCTGATCTGTGTTATAAAATTTAATATATTTTGCAATTTTGCTTTGTATAGATAATGGCCCTTGCAAGCACATCTGCAGTGTTGTGGAAGGAAATGTTGTTTGCTCTTGTTTGTCTGGATATACTATCATGGCTGATGGGACTTCTTGTGAAGGTAAGTGATTGAGATTTGCCGCGGAGACAGGGCTAAAACACTTTAATATTGATCCTGCTGATCTTAGACCTGTAGGTATTTCCCTAAGGCTTCACTACTTTCAACACTGTGAAGTGCAAAAGTAGCAGCACAGATAAAACCTTCCTGCCTTTGAAATGATTTGGCAGAAGGAGTGGCAGTTCTGCTTGGCACACAAGTGTGAGGCGCATCTCCCTGGTGTATCTACTACTGGAGAGGTGTGTGAAGGCAAGCTGGAGTTTTTGCTGCCCAGTCACCCTTGGCTCTTTCCCTGTGGCTTCCCGCCCTCTCCGCGTGTCCAGCTCTCATGTGTCCAGCTGTGCAGGTTCCCCTGCCAACCAGGTTGTCAATGTGCCTGGCACCCCTGGAGCCAGAGCTCTTCCCTGCTGCCAGTTTTGTTTGCATTTCCACTTGCCTTGAAGCTCTGAGCCACGAGGCTCTGCCGGGGTGAAGAGCTTGCCCCTGTGAGCCACGATAACTCCATGGTTTTCCCCCAGCCTCTGTGTCTAGGCCTGGGCGATGATGAACAGTGAACCTCGAGGTTGCATCATTCACATTATATGTATTTTAACTGGGCGTGTTTGGACAGTCCTTGCACAGCACAGCAAATATTTGGAGGTCAGAAGCAGTGCCCTATGACTTACCTTAATTATACATCTGTAAGTGTGGGACCAAGAGCAGCCAGTAAGTAGAAGTTTCTGGTGCTCGGAATTGTTCATAAGTGATCCACATCACTCTTAATCTTGCATCTTATTGAATAACAAATCATTTTACTGAAATTCCAGATAGTCTGTAAAGAAAATGGGAATTTAATATCGCAAGATAAATGTTCACTCTGCACTGCTTACTCAAGTGTGATGGAAGCTAATTTGATTAATTAATGTCAGAATCAAATTGGACAGTTCAAGGCAGCCTCCTTCCCACAGGAGGTGAGAAATTCAGAAATGCCACGGGAAGTAGCGAGTTCATATTTCAGTAATGGACACCTATAGTCTGCATTAGAGATGTCTGTGAAGGTGTGAGGGGTGATGGGCTGCAGTCGACTCTCCAGAAAGGCTCTGCAGGGAGTCTGTGTTGCTGCCCATTTTTTTGAGAACGGTTCCTTCTGCAGTGAAAAAGGGGCGAGAGCAAGGACGAGGTGATTGCTGAAGGTTTGTTCCAGCCCTGCTTTCACTGTAAGACTGTAAATATTACAGCATGGTGCTGTTGTCGCAGCTCCAACACACTTCATTTAGAGAGCTCCAGCGTGTGAAAGAAAAGTTGTCTCATTTCAGAAATGATTCTAATAGAATTCTGGTTTTCCCTTTTGGTCTCAATATGTTGCTATAGATTTGGATGAGTGCCTCGCAGGTGCTCACGCTTGTTCCAGAAGACAATTATGTGTGAACACATTGGGATCATTCTCCTGTGTCAACCGCAGAGTGATCTGTGCAGAGGGCTTTATACTCAACAGGCATAGAGAATGTGTGGGTAAGATGATAGGTGTAAGCCGTTCACCATAGCATCATAATTCTTCATGCTATGCAGTACATTTAAACCATTTGTGCTAAAAGGCTCTCTGGCCATTTTTGCATATGACATTTCAATATGAGTCAGTAAAAACACATGTGCACCATTTGCTCAGCCATTTAACATCTTGACTTGTGTGCTATTTGGCTTTTTCATGAGCACCACATTATCAGGCTACATGTGATTTTGCTCCAAAGTCATAAAAGTTCATAGGTATGATGACCACAGCAGTGCTAATGACTATTAAAGTGGACTAAGACAACACAGCAGTTGATCTCTCTGGACAGAGTCAGTACTGCCAAATCCCTGGGCAGAAAACAGCAGCAAAACTTCCTAAGTATAACTCCAGAAATCTGCACAGGTCCAGGCAGGAAAGACCCATTCCAAAACGCTGGGATTTTAGAACTCAGATTAGTCCTTTGATGATTCTGGAGGAGATTTCTTGGTATAAAAGTCAAAGATGCATCATAACATTGCAATAACACTGCTGCTATTTAGGAAGCCAGTCTACTTTTACCAGTGTATTCATGGGGTGTTCAGTGTATTTATGGGGATTTCTCTTGCTTCAGACAACACTGTCCTGCACTTAGGAAAGAGCATCCGCATGGGAGTCTCCTCCAGAAGCCAGGCAGGTGTCTGCATCGCCAGAGGGTTGTGGATACCGCAGCTCTGCTCTCCATGTCTGCAGAGATGAGAGCTGCCTGGGGCTGTAAAGTCACGTGTGGACGCGCAGCCTTCCCCAGCTCCTCTCCTTTTCCCGGTGCTCAGAGCATCGCTTTTCTCACTGTCCCAGTGTCACAGTGTGTATTTTTGTTCCTATGTTTTAAAGCCCTATGATCTCATTTGATTAATGAGCATCATATGGCATGAGGGCATGAGCAGGAAAGTTTACATAATGTCAGAATTTTGGGCAGGAATGTGATTTAATATCTTCTGGATTTCCTTTAAATTGTCAAAATTGGATTTTTTTTTTCAATCAGATACTGCTAAGCGTACAAATTTAATGTAACAATTTAGTTTAAATTAAATGCCTATCAGAACAGTGCTGGAAGGAAAGATGCCTTTACAGTTAAAATATCAGCCCAGGAGGTGGAAGCATCTGCAGTTGGCCACGCTCTGCAGAGCTGTAGCAGAGCCTGCTGCGGGCACCACACTCCTGAAAATTAGGTCCATTAAGTGAGCAGCTGAAGGAGCTGCCTCTCCATGTTTCTGCTTCTGAAAATCTTGCCCTTTAATCCCTTGAACTTTTTTTTTTTCGTCCCCCAGACTGTGCAGTAAGGATATATCTTTCCTTTTTAGCATCTCCCAGCTGTGTTTTGAAGCTAAATTAATGCATGTTTGTCAGCAGCTTTGGCAGAAGGTGCTTTAGAAGATGCAAGATCTGTTATTCACTTTCTTCCTCCATGTGAGATTATAGCAGTTTTACGTGACTGATGTTAAGACACACCTCAGACATTGCTAGTAAAAAAGGAGGAGACAACCCTTGCTTGTAAAATTCAAATATCCTCTTATCCTTCACTAAACAACACTGCCTGTATTTCTCTAAGGCAGTTCTGGTTTTACAGATATCCTTGTTAAACAAGCTGGAAAACGTTGGCGTTTCTCTCCCTTTTGAGCAGATCTGCCCGGCGTCCCCCCTGCTCGTACGCAGCTCTGCTGTGTGTGTGGTGCCTGGAGAGCACTCGCTGTGTTTAACGTTTTTCCTACTTTGCTAGTCGAAGGGGGAAGCCGCAAGCAGACTGTGGTTTCTGATTTGTTCAGCTGCCTCGCTGCAGCCATACTTGCCTCAAGTATCCTTTTGCAGCTTAACTACTTTTATGCCCCATCCCAAGCTATCTCAAGCCCCCGAGGAAAGTTTTAGTAATTTGTTTGCAAATAGTAGTTGTTTCATTGATGTTACTATGTGCATATTTCAGGGAGGGGAGCAATGATCTTTGCAGAGCAGCAAAACCGCCCGATAACCTTTTATCTCTTGAGTTTCCTTTAGTCACACAGTGGAAGGTGATAATTCCAGGTGCATGTGAGAGCAGATAGGCAGAATTCCTGAAAGGCAATCGTGCACAATGAAGAGCCCCCAGCTGTTTAAATAGCTTTTACACACCACCTCTGTATTTTTTTGAATAGATAGTAAAATGTCTTTAGGCTTGAAAGCTCCGTGTTCTCCAGAGATAAGGCCAGCTCGGATGTTCCTAACATGGTTTGTTTTTCATGGTAACTTTCAGGCAAAGCCATTACAGCCACCCACACATGGGCTGACAGAAGGCTACTGTTTTCTTCTCTTTCCTACTCCCATCTAAACTTTTCCCTCCTGTCGGAGTGGGCAGTAAGTGGTCATTTATTGCTGAACCGTAGGGATTGTATGTGAGCACAGGCGCTAGGGAAGGGGCTGGGTGGTTGCAAAGGAAAAGCAATTCTCGGTAAAGTGGATGTCTTCCATAAAACAAATGGAGCTGAAACAATTTGAAGAGAAAACAATTCAAGACTACAGACACGGGACCAAAAATCTGCCTTTAACATTTCGTGAACTTAATGTAGAGGAACTATGTATTGAAAAGATAGTAGGTGAACGCCAATATTTCTCTGCGAAAGTCTCAGCTTCTTAGCTGCAACAGATATGCTGAAGAATCAGGTAAATGTTCCTGTTTTCAGCAATAGTTCCAGGAAAAAAAGAGGAGTGTTGTATGGCTATGTTTCACTCCATTTTTACTGACACAGAGGGAGGAATGTTGCTACCACAAACATAGACCATGTTAATCTGTCAAAAATTAACTGTGACTCTCATTTCAGTATATTACTGAGTTGTTCCTATTATTATTGTTCCTATTTTTGTCAAAATCCTCTTGCCCTATCCCACAGTCATTGTAACTGTGTTGGATGAAGACAAAAGCTGGTTTGATGTTGGTCATTAGCTCAGTCTCGTACTGAAACCCTAACTCCTTTTTTCTAGTGCTCTGTCAGGAATGTTGCTGGCTTGTTGAGTTGTCTGCAGCACTGCAGCGGCAGGCTCTTGGCACGCTTGGTTTTATGGATAACCAAAGGCAGAGAGAAAGGAGAGAGAGAGATTGTCCTGTTTTATAAAGCTCTTGAGTTCGACCCTCCCTTGTGCCTTATAATGGAGCAAAGCAAGGGTAGTAGGTGCAGCGTGGGCTGAGCAGAGCGACGGGCTGCGCCTGGACAAGCCGGTCACTGAACTGGGGTCTCCAAAGATGCCTCTTCCCTCCCTCGTGCTCGTATCAAGGAGCACTGGCTCGGTTTAAATCTTGCCTCTCAGCTCATGCCACAACCAACCATTAGCTTTTACAGATTGTCCCTTGTGCACAAAATTTTCCCCGAAACAAAATTCTGCAGGTAATCTTCTGGTTTCCATAATTTTAATTTCCTCAGACATGTTCAGGCCAGCTCTGCTTATTTTCCTAAGGATTGAGAAAGCTTAAAGTTGACTGTAGACAAAACATGAAATCATACTATTTTTTTTGGCCCTCTGTAAAATCTTACCCCGCTTATTTTCAGGTCTGTTGTGGAACCTGTTTAACTTAGTAGAAAGAATTGCACTAGTCTAAATGATGCTAAGTGGTTGCTTATAACATATATTTTTTAAATCTCATATTTATTTAAGAAATAAGTCTAGTTAAGTGGGACAAATCTCCCGAAGCAGCTCCTGCCATGTGATTGCTTTTTTTGTTTTCTTTTCGAAGACATCTTATGAAAATGTTGCTGCCTGCACTTTGTGCTAACATGCTGCAGTGGCAAAGCTGTCGAGGGATGAGGCCGTAGCCCCACAGCTTTGGGCTAGGCAGGTGCCTGCTGCACAGTGGAGATCCCCGTGGCTGCAAGGGAATGGCAGGGGGTTCGAGGTCTCTGCCCCGAGTGGTGACCTGGCTGTGGGAGGACCTGCTGGCTCTGGAAAACAAAGGCACAGCACATGAAGAAAAGCAATAGCAAAGAAAAATACAGCTGAAGTAAATGTAAAGTGAAGTGGCACCCAGCTAACACAGCGGTCCTCCAAAACTCGGTGCATATCTCGAGAGCTGATATTCCTCAATGCTCTGCTTCATCTGTTCATCAGAGAACAAGTTGAGGCATTTTATAAGGCAAAAGCTTTTAAAATTACTTGTCCTGATTTTGTGCCCTGTAAGGGGGTATATTAGGTCTGCTATTGTAGCTACCTGGACATGACGTTCCACAGCCAAAATGAAAATCTCATTTAAACTGTACTTACTCTGCTAGGTAGTGTGAAAACAGCTTTGTGTGCAGAGAAGTTGGATGCGTGGTGGGAGTTATGGGCACAATGAGCTGTCATTAATACATAAGATTTGGGAGAGAACATTTTAAGAAAAAAAAAAAGAAAGAAAGAAAAAAGGCTTCTCTTTCCAGTCTCCAGTCCTCTTTGCTTCTTAGTAATTTTAGAAATCTCTCTCTCTTGCAGCAACTCCACACTAACCTCCTTAAATCAGGCCACTGTCTATATTCGCCTTCTTTTGGAAGAATTGGCTTCACATGGGCTTTTGGCTTCTTCCCAAAGAGAGCAGGGAGCAGCAGATTTATTGATAAATATGAGGCACTGAATTGTCTAATTGCTTTTTGTAGACATTAACGAATGTGTAACGGATGCGCACACGTGCCAGCGGCGAGAGCACTGCCTCAACACCGTGGGCTCCTTTAAGTGCCTGCAGGAACTGAACTGCCAGCCGGGATATGAACTTAAGGATGGGGAATGTGTTGGTAAGGAGAGCACTTCTCGCTTGATTCTATTGCTGTTACTAATCAGGAGAAGGAAGGGACTGTGGAGCATGTTATTTTTGCTGGGCTATAATACTGTAATTGAACTAGAAAAAAATGGTCATCGTGGAAATGTTTGGCTTCACAAGCCCCTTCTGAATTTCATTTATTTGAGATACTTTCCAACAGTTATGATGAATAATTTGGAAATACATGAAACCTTTTGATTTAGGATTTGCCCAGCTTTTAAGGGGTTGGCATGAGATGTTGCTGCCGGAGGAGCTGCTGCTGCTGCTGCTCTGGGAGCCCTGCTCTGCTCTGACGGGGCTAGTGCTGCTCCCCACCGTGGAGCCTGCATGGATCAGGGGCTCAGTCCAGCCCTTCTGTGCTCCTGGGGCCTGCCTGCATTTATTTACATTCACATTCATTTACATTCGCATTTATTTACATGGGGTAAGAGGTTATTCCTCTGCCTCCCCCTTCTTGGTCTCTGCAGCGATCTAATGGGGAGTCTTGGAGAGGCCGAACTCGGCACCGAGTATTGCAGCCGCTCTGAAGAGGATCCCTTCTTAGGTCACAAGTCAGGGTTATTTACTCCTAAATGTTTTTACAATTTCCTGACAGCTGGAGAAGGAGAAGCCTAAGGAAAGAAGTTAGTGCTTGACATGTAACAAATGCTATGAAATAGAAAGATCCGAATTGCTACTTTATACACAGCTGTCATAAGTAAACGTGGCATTACTTGAAGGGTCTCTGTCGAGTCCCTCTTCTGGTATCTGGTTTTGTAACATTTCTAATGTTGATTACCAATCTATATTACTTTCTAAACTTAGATTGTAGCTATAATAGCTTATCAAACTCAAATTGTTTTTAAGTAGCTTTTAAATTAATGGCTTATAAGAGGGACTATTATTCCAAAACTACTCAGTGTAAAATTGTCTACATATGACTATTGATTTTCCCACATTTTATGAAATACTGAGTTCCACATTTTTCTATAACTCATTCTGTATGTATGGTTAATATAGTACCTTGTGGAAGACTGGGTGTCTTCCCTCATGAATTTAGCACTAAATTGAGGGATTGGAGCAGAAAGATAAGTGTGAGGGGCTCTCCCATGTCTGCCTGAGGATTTTTTCCTGAATAGCACAGTTTTACTGTATTTGTCTAGTAAATACATTCATCATGAAGAGTGTTTTCAGGAAATAGTGTATGTTAATATAGGATTAGAAAACGTTCCCAGAAAGTGAACTTTGACTGTGTTTATATTGGGATCTCCATCCTTCAATCAGGAGCTGAAAGCGATACCGCAGCTGCTCAGCAGAGATCAGCTGGGCCTGAATTTCCAAGCTGAAGCCTTGTAGGAAGTGTAGATACAAAGCTGGCATTAAATTGATGGAGTTAATTGGGAGGTAATTTCATGTAGTAGTAAAAATGGGAAAACCGTGTTCAGACTGGCTGCAGAGCAGGACAAAGTTCGTCACTAACGTTACTACTGCTTTCACATTTCTGAGGTGGTTGGGTAATGAGCTTGTTTATTTTTGTACTTCTGTGTGCACCCTATGCACATGAAATCACCCTCTGTTCAACTCAGAGTCCTTTTAGCATCTGGTTCAGCCTAGCCAGAAATTTATGCAGAATCTCTGAGGGCTGAGGAATAGAACCGATCTGCTTCTGAAATAGTGTGGGATGTAGTTTGTGTGCCCTTGTTTTTAGTTTTATCCTGGGTCCCTGAGGCTTTAAAATGGGCAGTGTTCCCCATCTGTGGTTTCATAGAGGTTCAGTGAACGCTGTGGTGGGGCCAACATGGTCCCATGGGCTGCAGAACCTGCCCAGCTTGGGAGCCCACATGTGTCCAAGAGTGACAACCCCACACATCAGTGTGACACCGCAAGTTGTGCTGAGTGTCTGTCTTACATGATGCTCCCTGACTTCCTCTCTGGGAAACTAGTCATGAAAGCTATGGAAAATTGCAGCTTGACTAGTCACATGTTGATGTTTTGATCCAATTAACAGACATTGATGAATGCGAGAGAGGGACTCATAGCTGCAAGGTGAACTTCGTCTGCCAGAACACAGAAGGCTCCTTCTACTGCGAGTCGAAGCAGCGCTGCATGGACGGGTTTCTGCAAGACCCTGAGGGCAACTGTGTTGGTAGGTGCCACCAGCAGTACGTCTGCAGCAGTGGCCACCTCCTATTCCTTTCAGCCCGTCCAGTGGGTGTACATTGGTTATGTGCAATTTTCCTTAAATCTTGCTTTGAATTAAGTCTAAACATTTCTGATCTTTTGAAGATAGGCATACTTGTGTAATTAATTGTGTAATTTGAAAGGACTGCTGTAACAGACCCTCATCAGCTTTAGCTTTGTGGTACAATAAATCAAAATTAAGGCAAAGAAGCAAGAGCAGGAAGAGAAGGGTCACTGTTAGGATTCTAACTCATTTTCTTCACCAGATATTAATGAATGCACATCCCTCCCTGAGCCATGTAAACCAGGATTCAACTGCATCAACACCGTTGGGTCCTACACCTGCCAGAGGAACATGCTGACGTGCAGCAGGGGCTACCACGCCAGCGAGGACGGCAGCCGCTGCATCGGTGAGTAGAAGAATGGGATATTTAACCTAACTAGCTGAGGAAATGGAGACAGCATCCTAAAACAGCTACAGTGAGACATGTTCCCTAAACTCAGGGCAAAGTGGTGCAGTGTCATTTATTGCTTTATTATAGAACAGCCTGAGATATCCTGGCTGTGCAGAAGCTCTGTCTGCAGAGCTGTCGTGCAGGGATGAGTCTTCAGCTAGTTCCCACCACTCCTGTCTCAGCCAAGACAACAAGTCCAGACCAGTTTGCACCACCTGAAGTGAGGGAACCTGAGATTGTTTTTAGGGTCATACAGCAGTTATACAGTTAAGCCATGATGAGGTGACCTGATGCAAAGTATTTAGTAATGTTACTTTGTTTCTAATTTACATGTTTGACGATGCTTTTAAAGAGCAGAGCTAGGGAAACTCTTTGGAGAATTTGGCAACATTTCTACTTAATTCTAGGCAAACAAATGTTTCATGTTACTTGGAGATACCTCTGTCAATGCTGGGCGTGCAAGGTCTCGGCTTGCAGCCGGTGTTTTTCTTGGTATGCATTCCTTTGAGTAGGAAGAGAGTATGGAGGAGAAAAAGGAAAAGCCATATGGTCCTAATTTCCCATTTCTATGGTAAAGACTATTTCTTGAAGGTATTACGATGCTTAATTGGACTCCTAATTCAGATTTACTTAAAGTACCATAAAATACGTCATCTGGATGTGTTTCTGGAGCAGAACTAAACTTCTGTTGTCATCTCCATTTAGAGGATTATTTTTCCTTGGAAATGTTCGTTTTTTCTCATTCAGTAAATCAGTTATTAAAAGCTACCTCTTACATTTAATTGAAAAGCACTGTAATTACCATGAAATGTAGCACACTTCTGATGGGATAGTGCCCTAGAACCTAGTTAAAGGCTGTAGTCAAAAGAATATATAATTTTGCGCAAACTAATGAAATGGTTGCATGCATGAATTCATTGCAAATAAAACTGCTAATATAAAAATGTGTATCTGCACTAAAAAACTTCCTTTTTTTGATGCTTGCTCTGTTCTGAAAGAAAATAAGAAGGCAGCATTTCAGCAGAAACCTGGGTCTGTCAGGCACCCTTTGCTGGGCAGATTCCCGGTCGTCACTAACCCGGTGCTGGCAGGGACTGGATGTGTGCTGAAGAAGTCAGAGTTCAGAAGAATAGTATTTGCTTGAACCTCTCACCAGGTTTAATATTACCTCCACTTTTCCAAACCTAAGTATAGGTTTGGAAACTTGCTCACACTTCCCTATCATTTTCTCAGCAAGTGACTGCTTTCCAAAGCAACCTTAAAGACTGCTGATTGCAAAACTGCCCAGAGACTCTCTGAAATGAAACGGTGCAAGAATTTGTGAATTCAGATGGACCACTGTATGGAGAACCTGCAGTTGTACCGTGGCTGCCGTCATCAGTAATACTGCATGAACCGAGGCCTGAGGGGGGTGAAGTAGTTAAAGAAATGGATGATAGAAAGGAGGAAGGGTCTGATGGCTTAGAAAATGGCAGAACTCAGAGCACTATATTAAATACAAGTGTTGGAGGCTTTGTCAGAGTTTTTGATTCTTCTTGTCACAGATGGTAACAGGGATTTGCTAAATACTGATGAGCTATTTAGTCATGTTCTAAGTCTTGTAACTCAGCCCGTATTGAAAACTCTCGTCTTCCTCTGAGGGTTGTTAAACTGAGATTGGTGATGACACATACGAGTGGAGAAGTACCTGATTTGTTGATATTGGATTTTGAATGAGATGCCATGAGGAATATGAAACTTTGGGTTGACTGACAAAAGAAAAGAGATTAACTTTGGAAAAGAACAAAAGGTGGGCAGCTGAAGCAGGGTAGAAAGGGCAAGAGGAGATGAAAATAGTGATTTAGTCAAGGGATGAGCAGAATTTCTGGCTAGTTCTTGTTTTGTTTTAAATGGCTTGTCATGACTCATGTAATGGCAGAACATCAGAATAGGGTATTTAAATGTCATGATTTGATCAGATTCAAAATGTGTTTACACTGAAATGCAGAATATGCCATGAAATCTCCATTGCATTTTCACTTTTGAAATACTGTTTTTGTCTTCAAAGTTTGACTTACAGATATGTACCTCTGACTTCGAGAAAAGCAGAGTGGAAAAGCTGATGTTCTACCTCCTGCGTTGAGGGGACAACCCTAAGAGTTTCTGTTTTTCTTTTCTTTTCTTTTTTTTTTTTTTTCCTTCTTTGTAAACTCTGTCATTGAGCAAACTGTGTCTAAACTAGTGACTGTCTCTGATCATGCAGATGTGGATGAATGTCAGACCGGTGTGCACCGCTGTGGAGAAGGGCAGGTTTGTCACAACATCCCCGGCGCTTACCGCTGCGACTGCAAGCTGGGCTATCAGTACGACGCGTTCAGCAGAGCCTGCATCGGTACGTAAGGTAGTGATGGATGCACCGAGCCTCGGACCCCCAGGCACTACCTTGCACGACTGCAGAGGATGCGGTAGTTGGTTGTGCAGTGCAATAATTACTTGTGCAGTGGCCAGAGGGCAAGGGCACTGCTCCGGGAGCCGCTGCCGCCAAGTGCCCCCAGCTCCTGCGGCACTGCCTGCGACTCAGGTGTCCTTGGTTTAGTTTGACTGCATTTGCAAAGCACTTTTCTATAGGTTATGCTTCCCCCACTGTGGAAATGTATCTTCCTGAAATCTTCTCCGTAAGAGACCGTGATGCAGCACTTTGAATTTTATTGCTGCCATAGACCATTTAGAGCACAAAGGTAGATGGCATAAAACCTGAAGTTGCAGCATTTTGTGGTCTACAAATCACTCTGACATCTTTTAAAATATCCTCCTGCATCTCCTTTGGTGTTTTTGTTTGTAAGCTGACTGTGTATTTGCTTGTTGTGCTGGCAGATATAAACGAGTGCTGGAACTACCCTGGGCGCCTGTGTCAGCACACGTGTGAGAACACGCCTGGCTCCTATCACTGCACTTGCTCTTCTGGCTTCCGCCTGTCCTACGATGGGAAGCACTGTGAAGGTACCAGCGCTCCCGTGATGTGGAGTTTGTGGTGTGAATCAAAGGGTGTTAGAGGAGGAATTGCACATCATAAGTTTGCTCAGATTTGTATGTTCTGAATTAAGCCTCCAAGCTGTCAGAGAGGAGCTGACAAGCCCTAGTCCTAGTCCCTTGTCCTTGGCACATCAGCCAGGTGCTGTGGGGCAGCTTTCCACATGTGACCTAGGGCCCTGAAAGAGCTGCCAGTTCCCTGGTGCCCGTTCAGTGTCACGACATCACTAAAGGGTTAAGATAGCATACACCTTCTGGTACCTCTTTTCTCTTTAAAGAAAACTCAACTCTCTACTTATTGTTTAGTGATTTTCGTCCTTTCCCCTCAGAAGGCCAGAAGCTCAGCTGCTCTTATTCTGCCTTTTCCATTTGGCAGTTTCGCTTCCCACAGCACTCGTTCTTGAGCTATTTCACTGGTTTGGGAAATGGCATTTTTGGAAGATACTACAGTATAAAGAGCCGGGAGCAGTATGGTTTTATGGGTACTGGGGTGCTCTCCTGGAGTTAGAGAGCATCTCCAGTGGAGGAGCCTTACAGTACAGATGACTGGGATGTGTTGCAGTGCTCACAAATTCATCTGTTTCCCCTGCAAGGATAACAACTCTGTATTACTATTTATTTTCTTTTATGGAGGCATTAAAGCTGATGTAAACTCTTGTAGTTACAACATATATGGTGTATAGCACTTAAAATGCTACTGGGATATATTTTTGCTTCATCGTGAAGTGACTTTAAAAGATAAGCCAAATGTCTCTCAAAGTTTTGGGGTTTCATTTGAAGTATTTCAACTACAGCAAAGCTTGGATTATTTCATTTTTGTTTCTCTCCTTTCTTCTTTTCCTTCACATACTTTTTGGGGGGAAATAATTGTGTTTCTTTAGTAGCTGTGACATATCAGATGTGAAACACATGTTTGCATGCGTCTACATGGACATACATAGAAATGAAATTCAGCACATGTCCTCATGCTTCACAGGATGGGGCCAAGGGGGCAGAAGCTGAACTAGGGGGTGAATTAGTCCACCTTTACTCACACTATCCAGAAGGATCCAGTAACAGCTGTTCCCAAGGGCAGGATGTGGTGGGAGTTATTGTTCTGACCTGCTGTGCAATGTTTTGGCTTTGCTTTGGATACAGATGTGAATGAATGTGATACAAGTCCCTGCAGCCAGGAGTGTGCCAATGTTTACGGTTCCTATCAGTGCTACTGCAGGCAAGGTTTCCAGCTAGCAGAAGATGGGCATTCATGTCAAGGTAAGGCTGCTGCTTTGCCACATCAAATGAAATATGTTTATGCTCTTCAACAGTGAGTGCTCTCTAAATCTCAGTAGCACCTGGTGCTGCAGGCAGTGCCCGGGGATGGCTGAGTTGTACCATACTCTGCTGCAGAAGCTCCAGCTATTGGAAGTGCAGCTTGCTCTCGTGCACACACGTATTTCTGCTGCATACTAACTCCACAAGGTCTCTGTTTGAGAACTGGTGAAGAAATCCTCGTTCTTTCAAGCAGAAGGATCTCCAAAAGCAATCCCAGAGGGCGAGTTACCGAATATAGGAGAGAGTTTTTCAAGCTCACACGTGCCTTAGGGTTTCCGTCAGTCCCTACAGCATCTCGTAGACAATATTTTGGGAGCAAACCTCTATGTTCAGCATTTCAGAAAGCACTGTCAATGTCCTAGAGCAACATCACAGTTGCAGCCTTCATTCCTGCTTAAGAGAACTGTGTGTCCCGTAATAATTTCCTTGTGCTCCTCAGCCTTTCTTTTCAAGTTTGTAACTTTTCTTATGTGCTTGTATTTTTTCCAGATATCGATGAGTGCACACAAAGTGCAGGCATCCTTTGTACTTTCCGCTGCGTGAACGTTCCTGGCAGCTATCAGTGCGCCTGTCCCGAGCAGGGATATACCATGGCAGCAAATGGACGAACTTGTCGAGGTAACGATGAGTTTGAGGAACTGGAAGGATGATAGCATAAAGCTTTAATCTTTGGAATGATCAAAGACATTACAGAAGTTCAAGTTTCCATTTTGGTAACTAGTCTCTGTTAAAAGGCTAGTATTTGACAAACTTGCCATCTATTGATATCTGCAGTGTCAGCTTTTCCATGGGTTGAAGAA
This sequence comes from Crypturellus undulatus, assembly GCA_013389825.1. Classification (NCBI taxonomy): domain Eukaryota; kingdom Metazoa; phylum Chordata; class Aves; order Tinamiformes; family Tinamidae; genus Crypturellus; species Crypturellus undulatus. The sequence continues at coordinate 29,466 of VWPW01000670.1, forward strand.
GTAGCTGTTGCAACTCACCTATCAATGTAAGGCATTTGCTTAGCTGAGTTTCTTGGCATTTTCTTGCTTAAATGAGTTCATTGAGCAAGTTGAGGCATTTGATTGCTTGCAGGTGCTATCAGTATTGGCACATCAGTAAGTCATCTGACTTTTTAGAGGTGGCAGATGTACAAATCCTCAGCTTCATCAGGAGCTGCAGGAGCTTCCTACCCCAGAAAGCCAGGAGAGCAAATCCAGGAGTTGTAATGGGGCTGGGACATGTTGAAGTTTGCCATTGAAGATGGAATATGTTGGCTGTAGTAAATGTTAATGTGAATGACATGTACCCTCCGGCCCCCACCCGTCCTCTCCAGAATCATTGAAATGTGTGCTGTCTGTCTGGAGCTTTTCATCTGGTGTGCAGCTGTCTGGTTTGAAGTGAGCCCCCCCATTTCCAAAGGATGCACTGACGGTGTAATGATGATGGAGGATCTGATTACCTTCATGCACTCTGCATACATCCCTGCAGCCAGTTACACTAACTGCCAGGCATTTCCTGCTCTTTGGGTTTCAGGAACCCTCCACATAACTTTTTGTTATGTATCCTCTGTACTTAAATTCTCACTGGTAACTGCAGTGAATTTACACTGCATAAATCATGAATGACTTGAGCATAGTTGATATTACCATTGTAGGAGATAAATTGACTCAATGAGAGCAAGAATCTTCCCAAGGGAGTGGGTCTTGTAGGAAGCTTTCTTTTTGTAGGTGATATTATATTGGGCCTCATAATCATCCTCCGAGATATGCTTTAACTTCTCATGTAAAAGCCACCGTTAGACAATCCGTGGCTGTAGCTCTCTGGGGCGGCCACAGCGGCAGGGTCTCCATGGTGTGACATCGCGTCCGGCGGCCGTCACACAGGCTGGTCCTGCACACTGAGCTACACTTGCAGCATATTTCCAGAGGACTTGTAGAGCCTGGGACAAGTGTCCTCTTTCTGGGAGAAGGGAGACGACTTGCCAAGCTTGGCACACGTGAGGCAGCCTTGTGTTGCATCTAGTCGGGCACTGGGAGCAACCCTGAGTGCCTCCCATTTTTTGGCACAGGTGAAGCCAGTGCAGACTGCTGAGCTGTGCAAGGAGTGTAACGGGCCAGCTCATGTTGAGGCGTGTTTGAAAAGACGGTCCAAGGGACAGTCTGAATTGATGTCAGTTGGGTTAACTCAAGGAGATTATATCAGGTCCCATCAGCCCAAGACCTGGCCTCAACTGCTCGCCAGCCAGCCCTTGGGTTATGAGTTACTGAGAGTGTGTTCTTCAGACTTTCTTTTCCTTGTCTCTGACAGATGAGTTAAATTTTTTGTAACAGAGCGTCAACATATGGATCATTTTGGAGGAACTGTGAATGGTATTTTTGCAGCATAGCCAGACTGGTGGACTGAGTGTTTTTATGACAATAAACACAATATGGAAGAAATTTTCTTTTCACCTGAGGGCACTTTTGAGAATCAGCAAGGGGTTTAATTTACTTTGATTCTCTCTCACTTCCTCTTGTATACTTTTCTTTGGACTTCTAACCCCTCGGTGCAGCACACAAGACCAGTTCTCATCCAAGGGAAGGAAGGGGAGGGAGGTTACAGTTCTCCCCCAGTGTCTCTCCTCTGCGACAACTGGCAGAGGTGCAGAGCCCTACACAGCCTGCATGGTCTGTCTGGTAGCATTTATTTCATTTTAAAACCTCCGTGCGTTGTCTAGACGTTTGGGAGTACACAATGTGACTGTGAGATCTTTGCCAATATTTTCTGCTCAAGTTGGAGCCCTGTTATTGCATCTGGTTTTCAGCATTTTAAGGACCATGGCTTGGGCTTGTGAATAAATATTCTTTAGGTAACCACCTCCATGCTCTAGGCCAAGAAGTGTCTTTGAGCTTTAGCTGTTCTTTGTTGTCTTCTGCAACATTACTTTTTGTTTTGGGGAAATATTTATGCTTAACTTAAGTTTTTAAATCTGTGTATGTTTAAAGTGTTGTTCTGAAGTTGCCATATTCCCAACAGCCTTGTGGCATGTCGGGCTCCTGCGTCAGGCAGCTGAACGGCGGCAGCGGCTCTGCTTTGCACTCACGTCCTGCTCTGATCCTGGGCACCCTTTGTGTGTAGATATATCCTTCTCCTAACTTAGCTCAGCTTTCTCCACTCTCAAAAAGTTGGTGCTTGCTTTAAACGCTTGCTTGCTTTAAACACCACTTGATCTTACTCTGATGAGATTTGTTTATTCTTGAGGGGTCATTTTTGTCACATTAGATAAACATGTAGATGAACTTAGTGCTCGCCTCCATTGATGATGTGTGTTTGCTGAGGTGGGGGGCTCCAGACGTGCCCCTTTTCACTCTGGGTGTCCCGGAAGGATGCATCAATCCTTATTGCTCTCTACAACTACACGAAGCAGGTTGTGGGGAGGCGACACTCAGTCTCTAAATAACTACTGGAAATGGTGTCAAGTTGTGCTCTGGGAGGTTCAGGTTAGAAATTAGCAAAAAATTCTACACAGAAAGAGTAGTCAAGCACCGGAACAGGCTGCTTAGGGAAGTGGTGGAGTCACTTCTTGAACACTGGCAGTGTTGAAGAAATATGTAGATGAAGCACTTGGATACATGGTTTAACAGGTCTGGTTGAATGGGTTATTTTATTTTGTTCCCCTTCAGCCTAGCTCACAAAATTGCGTACAGCACTGCCTCTGATGTGCCAGGAAAGAGGGCAAACAGCATCACACACAGCTCTGACTCGCTGCTCATGTTCACTTTGAGCCTCAGATGCTTTTTTATTATGGGGGAAGTAGCAAGAGAGGGGGCTGTGGGGTTTGAAGAACTATTTTCCTTTTAATGTTTATTCTGTCCCACAGTTAAACCTGGAATGAGGATGGTTAGATTTGCAAATTGTGCAAATATTTGCAAAGTCCAGGTAAACAGCCAACCTCCTCTGGAGGGAGAGGGCCCGCGCTGGCCACGCGCCGCGGCTGGAGCCGGCCAGGACCCGGGCAGGACCGCGGGCGCCCTTGCTGGCTGCGTGAGAGGGGGTGGGACTGTCAGCTCTTGGTGGTAACGGGAGGGTGTCAAGGAGGAAAATCAGCTTTTTCCAGACAAGATGTTTGAATTTTAAAGCGAGCGGAGTTAATGCATTTCCCTCCATTGCTCGAAGCGTGGAGGGGCTGGTNGGGCCCGCGTTGGCCACGCGCCGCAGCTGGAGCCGGCCAGGACCCGTGCCAGGCAGGGACGCCAGGCAGGACCGCGGGCACCCTTGCTGGCTGCGTGAGAGGGGGTGGGACTGTCAGCTCTTGGTGGTAACGGGAGGGTGTCAAGGAGGAAAATCAGCTTTTTCCAGACAAGATGTTTGAATTTTAAAGCGAGCGGAGTTGATGCATTTCCCTCCATTGCTCGAAGCGTGGAGGGGCTGGTGTTGCGAGCTGAGCCTGGCGCAGCTCGTGGTGCTGGCACCTCACAGCCCGTGTGCTGGGATGTTTGTGGCACCATCATGAAATGCAGGAGCCTCTCCAAACCATAGGGCGCTCTCGCTTCTCACATACACAGACCTCCACCTCATAAGCACGTAAAATTGTGGCTACTGTCTGGTTTTGAACTTACTGTGTGTCCTTCCTTGTGCTTCTGCTTGCCAGACATCGACGAGTGTGCTATTGGGACCCACAACTGCTCCGCTGCCGAGTCCTGCTACAACATCCAGGGCAGCTTCCGCTGCCTGTCCTTCGAGTGCCCGGCCAACTACCGCAAAGTGTCCGACATGTAAGCCTGGCCACGGGGCTCTGCAGGGTGCTAGGCTGTGGCCTACGCAAGATCCTTCGTGATGCTGCTCTCACAGCAGAGTCTGCCGGGCCATTTTACAGACGTTTTGGGGCTCCCTGTCCTATAGCCCTGGAGCTCCTTGGAGGCTGCTTCCTCTGAGAGTGAAACTCTGTTCACAGGGTGGGCAGGGAATCTAAGTTGCTTATGACTTAGTTGCCTATAAAAGATGCTTTTCTGCTTCCCAGAACTAGCAGTTTTGCAAGTTCAGGAGCTTCCCTTCTCTCGTGTGTGTTGGCTCCCTGTAGGTGCCATGCTTTGGTTTTGGCGGAGCGCCGGGCCGCCACGTTGCGGCGCTGCCGGCAGCACAGCCTGGCTCTCCGGCTGCCTGCGCCCACGGAGCGCTCCCAGGTGCTGCTCTCCATGTTCCCCAGCTCCCTTACTCTGTTGTACTCTGACATCTGTAGTATTTATGAATGTTTACAACTCTGCAAAGGCAGAACACAAAAGGGTGAATTACTCAGCTGATGTTTGCAGAGTCGGCTGTTTGTCCATCACATGCTGGAGATTTTTTTTGACTTTGCTGTTCACTGAAATACGTATTTTTTTCACTCATAATTGCGTGGACACTGAACGCAATTTGTTTTTCTTCTCTTAGGAGGTGTGAGCGCATCAGCTGCTTTAATTACCTGGATTGCCAAAACACTCCTGTGCGCATTACCTACTACCAGCTGAACTTCCAAACCAACATTGTGGTCCCAGCTCATATCTTCCGTATCGGCCCGTCACCTGCCTACGCTGGGGACAACATCATCCTTACCATCAACAAGGGAAACGAGGAGAACTACTTCAGCACCAGGAGGCTCAACTCCTACACGGGCATCGTCTATCTCCAGCGACAAGTGAAGGAGCCTAAAGACTTTTTATTAGATGTCGAAATGAAACTGTGGCGTCAGGGAACATACACCACTTTCCTTGCCAAAATTTACATATTCATCACAGCTCATGCGTACTGAAGCGTGTATTGACATTGGAGTTTATTGGTGCTATGCTCTTTACCTGCTCTACCAAAGCTTTATACTGTTGAACTGGCATTTAATGTATTTAGTCTTTATATTATTTTTCTATCATTGCTACAAACTTTTTTTTTTAACTGTTGTGTAAATTAAGTTAATTTTTATCTTTTTTTGGTTGTTCATTTTCTTAAATAATTCTTTACATCGTTGTTTGACAATGAGCGAGGAAGGGTTTGAAAGGCAGCACGTGTTGTATGCTGGAACATTTTCTTAGATATTTTTTGACTTAGTCACATCTGCAGGGTGTTGCACTAGAAAGAAGAGATGTTCCCTAGGGAGTATTGATTTTTGCCACCGACTAAGGAAAAAATCCTTGAGCAATTTCTCTTTACCACCAAAACTCAAGGTCTGAAATAGCCACCGACATCACAGAGTTTCTCTGCATTCAGATGCTGTGTTGAAGGCTGTGTGTGTACACTGATGGTTAGCTCACCTCATATTAAAGATTTATTTTCCTCCTTCCAACTTTTATAATATGTCACCTAAAAATATGTATGAATAAAAGAAAACTCCACCAGTGAACAAGCCTATGATTGAGTCTTGCTTTAGTAGGACTACTCATATGCTTAATGTTAAATGTTTGCAAGACCAAGGTCTTGAAAGAACATCATGCTTTAGGGTAGAAGCTTGTACTGCCTTTTGTAGTAGTCGCCTCTACAGGTGCTTGAGCTCCTCTTTATACAACCCCATTCTGTTTAGGTTACTATAGATGCAAATTGGCTGTATTGCAATTCTTAAAGGAATGTCAAAGAGGAAACGTGGGAATAATGATATAATCAGTTACCACTTCTTATTTTGACCCCTGGGTGTGCATTTGTGATTTTAAATAAAAAAAACAAGGGTCAGTCACTTTTATTCTTCAGGAAAATGACTTCAGTTATGCTACTAATGACGCAGAGGAAAATACTAGTTAAATGGGCAGTTTGTATTATGCCATTTAGAAACAGCACAACGTAAGGTTTGAACTGGATTTCCTCTTGTTCCACAGGAAACTGGATGAGGTCCAGAGTCGAAGGCTGTGACAGCGTATAGTATAATCAAAGTATTTGTTAGAATTTAGAATGGAGTATCAGAACCTTTTCGCAACTGATGCAAAAAAGAAAAGAAAAGAAAAAATGCTCCAGCACTGAAATTTTCTAAGCTTTCTTTATTCCAGCTATAATTTTTCTGCAAAATGTTTTAAATGAAATACATAGCTATGCTATATTGATGTTTACTACACTACAGTTTAATAATCTGTTCTTTTCTATAGTAGATCTTATTTTGATCAATGTGTACTGTACATAAAATTATAGAGAGGTCAAATCTTATGGTTTTTATGCCATAATCAACTATTTTATTATATTGTAAAATATTTGTACTGCGGCTTAAAATCTTGTAAACACCATCTATAGGGTGAGAGATGTACTGTATTCATTATATCCCAAAGCCAATTTCTACCACTTCAAATAAGTCATTTTTTAAATTGGGGCTTTCTTACTGATAATAAAATACAAATCTGACAACATAAAGACCCATTCCTGGAGAAAAATTATTGATATTCCCCAGCTGTAAAATATGGGATATCTGCATGTTTGCGTACAGCCAGCTTTCCTTCTTTGTTTTCCTAGAAAAACTCTTACTAAGAGTGACCCTTTTCCAGCCATCCTGTGTTTTCCGTAGTTTGCAGCTTTGCGAGTGTTTAGCAGAGCCGTACTGACTGAAAAACACACGTTTATGCAATTTGTCATTCCAGGGAGCGCCTATCTTAGCGCAGCAGCCCTGGGGATGGAGAGGTGGTGGCAGCCGAGCGCCTCGCGGATCCCGTCCGCAGCCTTCGCGCTCGGTGGCCGTGCGTTTCTCCAGGTCCCGCTGGGGCATGTCAGGAGTCTCTGAAACCCCCAGTTTTCCATCAGCATTAGGATTTGATTGAGTGTAAATGATATTCAAGCTTCAATGGTCTTTCTTGTCAGAGAACAAGTGGACAAGTCATTTGTTATTCAGAGACCTTCTGCTGACTAATAGCAACCGTAGTCAATCATGTTAAGGATCTGGCAGTTTGTAATACTGACTTTTCATTTTCTAGACAGGTAACTGATGAAGAAAGTTTTAGAAGAGCCTTTGCATACTGTTGTTAGAAAAATGCTCTGTTGTGAAAAAAACATATATTCCTCAGCACTGTATCCTATAGGCATTCAAAGAAGAGAGGAATGGTTGTGCTGTACTGCTGGTCAAAGGGAAGGAAAGGTGTACTGTTGGTAACTTGACAATCACCTTTTCCCAATAACCAGAAGGGTGGTTTGCCTCTTGGCCACCTTAGAGCATTCCTGTTAGTTTTAGCTGCTCTGTGGGGAGTGTTAGTACCATATGTTTTCTTTTTCTTAGTACAGTGCCAAAGATTCAACTTAAATAGATGTTTCCAACAAAGACCATCTATCCAAAGATGGATGGGTGGGACTGGGTTTTTTTTTTCTTTTTTCTTTTTCTACTGATCTAGCTCGTAAGAGGCCCAATTCCCATCTACAGTAATGTCCCTTTCACTCTACTGGCAAGGTAAAATAGCCAGAAAATAAGTATATACATCAACCTGCATGAAAGAGGCTTAGTGGAAAAGAAATTGGCTTGGACTGGACTTTTATGGCCTCTTGTACCTTCCTAACTAGTGAGTTAAGTAGTTCCCTTTGGCTTTCCTTGGCTTCTTTTCCCCTTCCTGGTTGAAGTGAGTTAAAAGAGCTACCCAAGGCCTGTGCAATATGATAAAACTATGAGGAAGGCAATGGTTGCAATCCTAATTAAAAAAAAAAAATCATAGCAGACTTGGGACCTAAGAACCTATGTGTGCAAAAACTCAAATTATTAACATTTTTCCAAAATTGGATGGGTTTTATGTGACCTGTCTGAACAATATATGTTCTGCTTAATTTTGCAGGTTACGTATTCTTGCATCTATGTAACCCGACCTCTGCGTGCTTGAATATTATGTTTCTTGGCAGATCCAGTGTGTCCAGAGACTGTAGAAATTCAAGTGTATCACTGCAGGGAAGAAGAAATGAATATGTGGATGCTTGCTGGAAATCTGAGCGGGTCAGTTATAGGGTGAAACATCAAGTTTTCTTTCATCTGGAATGTAAATAACAAATACCTAGAATGTTATAAATAGCAGTAGATGGGCAAGAAACATGTTTTTACCTAAGTTGCCAAATGGTTTTCTTGCAGTACCAGGGAGGAAGTATGTTCTGTTTTTTGGATGTAAAAAAACCCTACATATATATGAATTAGTGCAGATACTGACCAGTCAGTGCCAGGAGCAGGGTGCAGAGGCACGCGAGCCCCCAGCCAGTGCCCTGCTCATCCCTGTCACACCAGTGGCTGGCACCCAGCTCCCCCACCACCCACGAGGTTGCTGATAGCCTTAATGCTGCTGCCTTTGCCTCACTCAGCTCAGCTGCAGGAGCAGGAGGTGTGGGTGAGGCTATAAATTGGCTCCAGGTGCTGATGGTTGCTCTCTGCTCACCCTTGTCTTTATGCCCACCCTTGGGGGAAGCTTTGGGCTCTGGAAAATGCTGTTCTTCTTCCACCACTTTGTCCAGGTAGGATTGAGGAAAAGCCAAGAGCTGCATCTGTGACACAAGAGCAAAGGTAACATGCACAAAAATGGGAGGGGAGAGTCTGCTGTTTGCTGGTCCTGCGAGCAAAAGCTGTAGTGCAGGATTTGGCTTTTTGTGTGGTGTTGGGTATGGCTTTGAGCATATGATTAAAACTGTTCTCCTTTAAGGGCAAAAACATAGTGTGTGTCCCCTCAGACCTTTGCTTTCATCGTGTTTGCAGGGGGCAGCATCCAGCCAACCTGCTGCATGTTCTTTATCTTGCTCCTTGTTTTCTCTATTAGATGGGAGTGAGAGGCCTTGGCTGTTCTTCCCAATTCACTTTTTTTTTGTTGTTGTTGTTGGTGGTGGTGGCTTTTTTTTTTTTTTTTTTTTTGTTTCCATTGCTCCTGCTGGTGCCAAGAGGACAAGAAAGTCCCAGCTGGGGAGAATTAGGATTCTGGAGTAAAAATAGATTTTCTTTTTTTATTTTTTGAGGCTAAGTAGAAATCTCTTTCCATTTTCAGCATTCTCAGCATCAGAGGCGCTCGTATTGAAGTGGCTATTGAAAGCCATAATTTAATTAGATCCAGTTTCAGTGATGCAGACCCAAGTAACACGATTGAGTCTGTTGTATTCTAAAACAATTTTCTCCTGTGTCACTCTGCACATAGTGGTGGCACGGGGCTGCTCCAGCTCTGGGGAGCTCTTGACGAGCCTCACCCTCCATGGGTCCCACTCCCATGCCTGGCACGTGCCCCTGGAGGAGCTGCCTGGTGGCACAAGGCCATCTTGCCCCACTCCTTGTGCGAAGCCCTGGGGGCTGCTCCTGTCCCCATGCCCGGTGTCACAAGCAGAGTCTCTCCCAGCCCCATCCCTACCGCGTGAACCTGCGTAGCCGTGGGAAGCGTTTGGGGGCGCATGGTGACATTTGAAAGTAATTACAAAACAAGTTAGCAAAAATAACTCAATGACTCAATTTGAATTGAGAAAAACATATCTCAAAAGTGCTTTGAGAACAGGGAAGTAGAGCTGCGCCTCTCTGTAGATGGGAATCCCTTCTGATAACATAAAGTCTGTAGTGGGCTACATCCCAGCAAAATCATTCTGGCTCATGGCGATTCCAGAATGTCTGGTTGCAGCCAGATGCACTGTTCCTCGCTTTTAGAAGAGGATGCATCTTCCCTCGCATCAGTGTCCAGGGACAAGAATGCATGTGGAATACTTTCTACATGACAAAGACTGCTGATCTTAAACCAGGAGCACTGTAGAGAAGCACCATCACCCTTGGACCTTCAATAAACTAATGATGTGGGGCTGGCAAACACAAAGCGATCTCTGGAAGACAGTACACCGATTATGAGAAGTTTGTTTGCTGGTGACATGGAAAGCAACCATTTTCCTCTGTTACAAACACTTTTGCTGTAGATTTGTAAGAGTTAATCTCAGCTGTTAGAGAGGTCTGGTGCAGAGGTCTGTTATGTTTAATTCTGTTATCTTTTCATTGCACCTTGGGGAGATGCTTTCCCATGCACAAGGGCAATTCTGGGCAGAGAAGTTAGGGCCAACTGGTGAAAAAATGTGCGATTCTGGAGGGACCACAGCAGACTGTGTAGAATTAGCAGCAGGATCAGGGCAAGTTCTGCACCAAGCTATTAATCCAGTCATTGGATATGTGTATAGTAATGAAACTCTACGTTGTGGAAAGCTTCCAATTTCTATTTAGGCCACGTATGTAATACTATACCAATATGCTGTAATGCTTACGCTAATGTAAATGCGTATGGAGGTGCTCTGCTATTGATGAGAGAAAATTGAAGGCCAGTAATGACTCATACTTGATGTAACCACTAGAGCTGGGAGGACACAAGTGCGGAATTTAGTCACAAAGTTTAGAGATTGTCAAAGGTGGCATAACATTTATACTCAGTGTTCAGTCTAGAAGAGTCTATAAAAGGAGCTGCAGATACCCATAGAGGAACCTCTTTTCTAGACCACAGATTGTTCCTGTATTTTTGCATTAGAAAATGCTCCTCAGAGTCATGGTTCACATTGTTAGGAGTTTGCAACCTCTATTTGTGGAAAAGTAGCAATTATTTATATAAGTAATGCTGTAAACTTAAAAGACTGGAGATTAAAAGAGCTGAAGTCTATTCTTGGCGCTGTTCAGATAGACAGCTGGGCACAAATGAATTGTAATGTAGACAGTTATGGCCTCTACAAGTCCTTGCATTCATTAAAAGAGTCACAAAATAAAACCTCTACTTCATACCGCAAGAGTAGTATCAACCTGACGCTTTGTGGTCATAGAGCTGTTATTGCCAGATTAGAGGCTGGAGTACACATGGTTCCCCTTGCTGCCTGGGGATCTCCCATAGCAAACACCAGCGATGCTACCCGTGGGCTCTAGAAGGGATGCTGGAGTGTGTTACTAGCAGACCCTCGGGGCACTAGGCACCTCTGTGAACACAGCTGATGCTGGAGAAGGCTCATCAACTTTGGAAAACAATCTCTTACTAAGGAGAAAAAAAAATCCTTAATTAAAAAAAATGCCCACAGTGGATCAGATTTTTCAACAGCTGTTGATGCATAGCTATCATTAAGTTCAATCATAACTTAATTTCTCTCTGGGTAGAGGAAGAAAAATGTACAAGATAGATGCTTCTAATGTTGCCCAAATTACCCTTGGATTATTCTGACATACGTAATGAGGAAGGCTGTACTCCATACACCGGCTGTAGATAGGTATCTGTAGCTCTAAGGATACTATTAGCCTTGCAAAATTAAACTGAGTAATTGGGAGAAGGGGGTTTCCAGGCCTCTGGGGTGGAAGGACACTCTGAAGCTGACAGGCAGCATTGGAGCTGCTGCGTCGCTCAGCAAGGGCCCTGGGAAGTCACCAGTAAAAGGCAATGTGTATCTTCCCAAATGCCATTGATTTTTCCTCTGAGGCATTGCTGCTTTCTCTCCTTTTTGGGGTGCTTGTTTAAAGGGAATCAAACATAGCGTAACATTAAAGATTTGTTCCCAAATACTCTGTGCGTCAGTTTTGGGCCTGTTGCGGAGGCTGGTGCAGCGCGTTGACTGTGCGGAGGCAACGTGGTTCGGTGGGAGTGTGCACAGCACAGAGGCAATAGCTGCTTTGGGAGCCTAAGGGGATGTGTTGGGGGAATTTTTCTGATTTCTTTTGCCTGCTCGTGCTGGAGAACTCTGAAAAATGAAGCCCAAGGTTCCTTTTTTTATCTGCAGTAACTATTTTCCCAAAGCCTCTAGTGAGTAGTGATTTCTCATCACGCGAGCTAGATTATTTGTACACCACAGCGTTGCCCAGTCCAGGGCAAGCCACTTTCCAATGCAATGCAAGGAGTACCGTGATTTACTGGTCAGTGCAGCTTCCCCTCCCAAATCAACAGTGCAAGGATCTGCAGGCAGGTTTGTTTTCTTCTAACACTCATCTAATTAGCCAGCAAATTAGTAGTTCCTCCCCTCCCTCCTCATACCTTTTGTCCCTTCTCCTCAGTTCCTAAAGAAGTTTTTTCTATGTTCCCACAGAAAATAATCCGTTTACACTTGCCGCAGCCATTCAAAGTGGACAGCAGGAATATATTTTTCTTATGCTGGTAATTGCTTTTCTTGGAGCATTAATTGATCAAAGTGCAGGAATAAGTGGGAGCAGTCAGACTAAATATTAAATATTTGGAGTAGGACCCACAGTGGAGCTTTCTGGGGGCTTTTTGTTTTTTCTCGATGCTACATTATTAACTCTCCTGGTGTTTGCCTTGCTGGGGAATGTGTGCACAGACTGTGCAGGTGGGAAGATAGGGAGCTCCTCAGCACGAAGCATCACGTTGCTGCGAGAGCGCCGGAGCTGCCCTGCTCTGACCGCACTGACCCTAGGGCCCGTTGTGTTTCTTCAGCCTCTAAATCAAGGTTTGGGCCAAGCTGCGCCATAAAGCAGAGTGTAGTATACAGCTTTAATTCAGAATTGTCTTACAAGCAAGCTGCAGTGCTTTTCTTCTTTGTTGTTGGTCTTGCAAACATTCATAGCAAAAGCCTTTTTTAACCTGCCCTGCAAGCTACCCAGGTTGCAAGGAACACTTCTTGTTTTGTTTTTTAAGGTAACGCTTAAGACTGTTCTTCCCAGTTTCCTGGCATGGAAAATCTTGTATGCAGTGTGAAACTGAAACTTTGTATTAACACAAACATTTCATGGACTTTTATCAGACCTGTTGCACTGACTGCCAGTGTACTTTATCAGATATGCTATGCTTTTCGTCAATGCATTTCATCACTGGGGCTCTGAAGTGGGATTTGTTGGTGCTGGCTAGAGAAGCAGTCACAAGTTCACTGTGTTGCTTTGCGGTGTGTGTTTTTTTTCTTTTTCTTTTTCTTTCCCCTTTTCCTCCTTAATCCCATGTTCAGCTCCGTGAGTTTTGGCAGAATTGTTTGGCACTGAGAGTGCCGAGACAAACCAGTTTCTGGATTTCTCTTTATTTGGAACAAGTGCCCTTCCCGCTGCCGCCAAGAAAAGCTGTGTTGAGTGGCGAAGGTCCAGGAGCTCTCACCACAACCACTTGCAGGGCTGAAATTCCCAGAGAAGGCTGGGCCTGGGATCATTAGTTCAGAGGTGCCCTCAGACTGTATGTGTTGGGCAGCTTACGTGTAGTCAAAAACCTTTTCTTGTTGTTTTCATAAATACCTTTTTCACAAAACAGCTGTTAGCTTTGATAGTTCCCATGTTTTAACTTGATGCTGAGATGAAAGTTAATTTTCTATCTCAAAAGGTGTTGTGTTTTTTTTTTTTAAGAAACCTCTTTACTTTTATTTAATCACATTTAAATCTAGAATAAATGTAAAGGCTCTCCCAAGCTGGGAGATGTTCTACTTTGTTCTATATTTATCGGGAGAGTGTTTCTGGAATAGGCTAAAAGAGGATTTTTGAGCTTCCTAGAGAAATTGCTGCTGTCCTTGATTCTTTTTCTGGAAGGTCATCTCGGGGGAAAAAAAATATATATATATATATATTCAACTCAGATCAAAAAGGGAAGAGCATCTGAGACTATTTAAGGATATTTACTTGAAGGTAAGAAGGCATAAAAATAGTGCCTTAATGATTAAAGATGGCACCATGCCTCTTCCTACAGAGGAAACTAGTTTAGATGAGCTGACTCATTTACAGTCAAGACTATAAAACCTCTTCCAGCTGCGGTGCCGCGCGGTGCTGGCTGCTGTGCATTTCTGGGGGTTGCTGCGCCGAATCTCGTGGCAGTTGTACGTCACCCTGCGAGCCCAGCTGTGCCTGTCACTCCTGTGTCTGTACATCCATATGTCCCCACAGACATCCCCGTGTGCGTACGCCCTCCGTGTTGGTGCGTGCAGCAGAGGGTGTTCATCTATGGCTGTTCTGGGAAAGCTCCGGTCCAAGCTAATTTCTGGTATATTGCCACCGGGCAGAGGAGAGAAACCACCTGTCCCCCCTGAGGAGAGCCAGACATCCTCACCTTGCCAGGGAGAGGGCAGTCGCAAAGGAAATGAAACCACATAAAGAGGAAGATAAATAGGATATATCAGCTGCTGAGAATGTCAGTTCCACAGAATCAAGACTTATTAAAGGCTTTTTGTAATGGGAACCACTGAACTCGATTCAGTTATCCCAGCCATGCTCTCAGTTAATGATCAGCTAGCAGGCACCATCTGCGTTTTCAACTAGCCTTGTCAGTACAACCTTTTAAGGGCTCTAAAAACAAACAAAAAAATACCCAACCCGTTAACCAGATTGTTCATAACCTACTGCTGACTGGTGCCAGGCAGGGACAGAGCGCGCTTCCAGGCATTCCCACCCCTTCTGCTCTGCCTGTGTCCTTGCGGATTGGAGGAAGGCTCCGTGACGAGGCCACGGGTGGGCCAGGCTGGCCTGTCCATGCAGCCCTGAGCGGGTATGCGCTGGGGGCTGAAGCTGGGGCTGGTGCTGCTCCGGCGGCTTTCCGCTGTGGAGAAGCAGCGGTCGGGACAGGCTGCGGGGACTGCAGCCCTCAGCCCGCGAGCACGGCCGCTTGACGCGCTTCGGTGGAGGCTGTGCTGGGTTCTTGGCACGAACGTCCCGCAGACTTCCATGAAGTCATCACAGAGTGGCATGTGGCTGGCTTTAAAAGTGAGCAAAGCGAGTCTCCCCCTTGCTGAAAGTTGGCAGGAGCAGAAGGAAGGAATATTTTAGCCTATATGGGAACAAGGCTCGCTAGCCTCACTGGTTCCTAACAGGCTGACATAATGTTGGAGACAGGAGCCAGAGGAGTGGGTGGACTTCTTGCTGGTGCTCCTGAGCAAGCAAGCGTGGCTGGCATCTGTGATGCGAGCGCTCGGGGCACGTGGGTGCTAGAGGCTGGGCCGTCATGGGCAGCGGCTGGGCCCAGGGACGCCTCCTTCCCACCTGTGCCTGGTGGGAGCACCGTGCTCTTCCGCAGGGCCACAGACCTGGCCATGTGTCTGCAGCCTTGTGCCCTGGGGCTTGGATGGTGGCCCTGCCTGCGGGCTGGTGGGCAGGCGATGAAGGCCAGACTTGAAAGTGGCAGATGATTTTTGTGAGCCTGGCTCTCGTTGAGGCCTGGCTCTCATCAATGCCAACGGCTTCTTGCACTGCTTCAGCAGTGTAGAAATGAAGTCCCAGTGGCAACAGGTGGTACCTGTGCTCGTGGCCAGACTGCCTTTCCTGGGCAGAGCGGTGTGCGTTTGAGCGATACCTTGCTGGCCAAAAGGCCCTTCCTTTCCCTGTCCCTGCAAAACCACGGTGCTGCGGAGAAGAGCTCTGGCCGTAGCCCCGGGGCCGCAGCGGCCGGGGCAGCTCCCGGGGAAGGACCTGCAGCCAAACTCGGCGCCGCTGGCGGCAGGGGGCCGGGCAGCCCTCGGCCTGCGCAGCGCCGCGCGGCTGTGGGGAAGCCTGCGGCTCCCTTCAGGCCAACAATAATAAATACTACCTGGTTATCGAAAACATGAGGTTGAGGTATTTCCTGTTCGGATTTGTTTCTCTTATTGCTTTTGGGAAGGACTGAAAGTAATTTTGCTGTACCCACCAAATTCTACCTCTTTGCTTTTTTTCCTAGCAAAAGATTTTTCTTAAGGATTTTAGACCAATCTGACTCTACAAGTATCACTGGGCTGAATTAATAGGAAACATTTTTTGCTGTGCCTAGTTTGTGAGGACTCGGTCCTGGCAATAGGATTTCATGAGGCAAGCGAGAGTAGCCGTGCGCTACGCTCTGGCTACTGCTAACTTTGTGCATGGAAGGGGTCCTGATCTTCATTTAAAAGCTGTCAATTATTTGGAAACTTCTGTCTGCAGAAGGGAGTCTCTTCCCATGTCACGTCACATGGGAAGAGCAGGAGCAGCAGCTCCGTTCCTGGGAGCAGAGGGAGGGAGCATCGTGAAGACGGGCTGACGTTTTAAGCACTACAAAGTCTGGGGGGAGAGAACATCTTTTCCAGGCATATCTCAGGAAAAACAGACAAGCTTTAGAGCACGCGAACAAAAAAGAAGTTTTGAGCCTGAACGATTGTTTATTTTTTCCAGGTTATCTTTATGTGTCGTAAAGATTTTATCTCTTCCCTCAAGCCTTCTCTTGCTTATACCCCAAGGCCATCATAACCAGAATTATAATAGCAGGATTTGAGCTTTTAACTTATTTTCCTATAATCTATGCCTTAAAAAAGGGTCAATTACAGATACTGGAATAATATATTTCACGGACATTTGGAGAGGATAAGCAGAGCCTGGAAGAGAAAGGGTTTATTTTGCCGACCTCATTATTTTTTGCTGCTGGATGTTTATTTATCTGTCAAGTCAGAATGAGCAGCTATTTGTACTGGATCTTAATTTAGATGATGGATATCCTAAGCACTGAGTAATGCCTTCATTGTTTGTTATTAGGCTTTAAGTAACAGGCATGAGTAAATAAGACAATATAAATATAAATCTGTTAATTATCTGAGCCTTAGAAATGCAAGGGAATAAAACCCAAGCCAAACAAAGAGTTGGAGCACTAGTGTGGGGAAGTGTTCAGAAAGAGTATGTCTGTTAGTAAATTTAAGTGGGCCAAATTCAGCAGTTCCTCAGTGCAGAGGAGAGGTGTTTAAGGATGATAACAGGCTAAACCATGATAAACGATGGCAGAATGTGGTGACAAATGCGATGTACTACTTGCTAGGACAGGCAGAGATAGGATGGCAAATGATGAAAATTGAGCTAATGATTTATTCATAGAAGAATGGAAATGTGTTCAAGTTCCAAAAAATACATGCATTTAATGTAAGCTGTGTGTTTGGATTGCTGCTAAATGCTATTTCTGTGCAAAAAAAGCAGTTCAAGTTGATCCTAAGTTTCTTTTGTTTGTTTTTAAGTACTGTTAGGTCCACCAAGGTGCTGGGCACCCCTGCACGGCCCCTCTGCTGGGTGTCTGTCCTTATGTCCTTGGGAGCCATTGGCAAAACGGGCCTCAGGCTGCACTCGGAAACATCAAGTTGCAGATGGAGAAACTGGCATTATTATCACATCCATATGCAGAATAATGTAGTGCATTCAGAGAACAATAATGCTTAGGGTTTGGTAGGTTGTGGGTGTTTTTTTGTTGTTGTTTTTTTGCCTTTATCATTTTCCTCATTGAAAACACAAGCCTGATTAGAGGAGGGATAAGACAGATTAGCCCTTACAGGTGCAGGATCATTGCCCCTCACTTCCCTTCTCCTGAATTCTAGCTCTTTCCTCATGCACCCCTGGTGCTCACGGTGAGGAATACAGAAAGTACAAGTATTTCCTTGGTGGCCATGGCTGCAGGCTCCCATTCTGGGGTGATTTGTCTCTCCTGCACAGAATCTTTGGGAACTTTGCTGTAAATACAAACCCTTATACAAATGCAAACCTGTAAACACTACTGTCTTGGTAGATTTATAGCAACCGCTGCAGTTGCCCTGAGATTTTCTGCTCCCAGTTAGGTCCAATGTCTGGGTAATGAAGCTGTAGCTGTTACTGCTTTCACTCCATAAGCTGAAGAGTGGTGTAAGCCAAAACCAAAAATAAACTCGCATGCTATCAAGGACAATTAACAGCTTTCACAAGGGATTTCAAAACAGATGGGCAAAACAGCATTGAAAGTGGTTTTGTGGGATACTTTTTTTCCTTTTTTTTTTTTCCTCCTTTAGATGCTGTCCCTTCACCATATGGCTAAGGCACACTGGCAAGGCAGACAGCGTGTTTGCTTGTCCTTTAGGCAGAGGAGGGACAGCTAGATGTGATACGAATGCTCACAACGTGCAAGAGATGGGGGTTTGATTCAGCCTTGGCTGCTGTCCTGAGTAACCTTAGGCTTATGACTGGAGAATATTTTCAAATGAGCTTCTCTCTACTCCTCCTAAATTGGCTCATATGTCTAGATTGAGCTGTGCTCATTGCCTATTGGCCCCACTTGCCTCACTACTTCAGATGCACAATAAGACATAATAATGTTCTCCTACCTCATGGAAGCGCTGTGAAAGTACACTAGGCTGCACGGGAAAATAGAAAATTGCATAATAAGTTAAGTCAAATCTTATTTTACTGACAAATCTGCCCATCTTTTAGAGAACAGAAATGGGCTTAAGAATAATCAGGAATAAAAATATACAGCTAGGGTAATTGATTGAAAGTGTCTCTCTTTTATTTATTTATTTATTTTTTTCCTCTCCCTCAGACAGAAATGTTTCACAATCTCACAAGTTTGCTTGCTGAATGTTTTAGTAGAGCTCTGTTCTCAGTGCTTCATCTCTGGTGTCAGATTTTGTCATTCACGGTAAGTTGTTGTAAGAACTGCTTGACGTTGGAGCAAAATGGCCTGCAAAAATTAGCGTGAATAAACATCAGTTGAAATAAAACCAGCTAAAATTTACAGGATCTCTTTGCTTCTTCAGTGGAAAGCACCAGAAAGATGATGGGCACCACCACTGTACTTGAGAGGTGTGAGCTGTATCAAACCTCATACCTTAAGCGTTGCTTCACAAATAAATATGCTTCTGGGGAATTTCCCAGAATGAAATTAATTTCTGTTGTGTCCATGCTTTCCTGATATAATATAATCCAAGCAACTTAAGTGCTGCTACGCCAGCTGTGCTTTCTTTAGAGCACGCTTGTAACCAGATTGCTCCTATGTTGGATAAGGCTGGATTGTCTTCAGAGGAGCAGCCAAACAAGTAAACCAGGCTCTGTTATTCGTTTATGGATGTGAATGACCTAACTAAAGTCGGTGGAAATACACAGAAAGATTTTCTCAAATAGGGGTAACTTGCACACTCTTACTGCGTAGCTCTGCAGTAGAACAAACCATAGGAAAGAGCAGAAGGTACGTGCCTGAAGCACTACAAAGGTTAGTGTCTGATGTGATTAATAGACCTTAGTCACTGTAAGTTTTCAAGCTCAAAAGAGCTATGAGAGCAGTTAAAAAGTATCCAATCTGAGAATTTTCTTTAAGGTCACCCAGAGTGGTTGTCTGTTAAAGATATCCTTGATTCCATTTTTAACCAAACCCAGTACTTGGGTTTCTGAGCATCACATTCTCCCTAGTAGTTTATGCTGAGGCAGTATGTCTTTTTCCCCGTGAATAATTTCTGAGATGGTGTTGAAAAGAGGAGAAAGAAAATGGGTCTTTCGTTTTTTGACAGCAAGGAAATCAGCAAAATTCCTATTATCTCAGTGTACTTCATCATAACGCTAAGAACGTGGCACTCTTTTTGTCAAGAAGAGGACCCGTATTATCCTATGAAAACAGCTACCTTATACAGAGCAGTTACAGCAGGAGAGTTGGGGAGAAAGCCCAGAAAGGCTATACTGTAAAATGGCTAGGTATCGGATACCTAGTCTGGTATACTAGGTATGGTATTTAAAAAACAAAAAAAACTGCTGACCAGAAGTTCTCACCTTTAACTTAAATGCTGTCTTGTCTTAAATTAATTGCTTTCTTATAAGCCTCCTATCAGTATCTAGCTGTGGCACATGGTAGAAGTGTTCCTACTACAGGAGCCTGTTGGCCTGAAAGGTTTCGGAATGAGTTTTCGGAGATAGGTGGTTCATAAATATGAGAATTCTAGAGGTCTGATTTACACTTTAATTAAAATATGTATGATACATATATTAAAATTCAAATGCTTAATTAATGTAAAGGTCAATAGAATGCATAAGCTCTGTCTTCTTGAGTTTTTAATTTCTACTTTCCAGTTCACACAAACAGATATGCATGTAGAGCTATGGGGAAACTTAATTCAACAGTTTGTGAGGGAAGTTATGGTAATGTGTCTTAGTATAAATTCAAATTACTTTCTTCTAGAAAAAAATTATAGCTGTCACACCGTGCTGTACTAGCTGTAAGTCTATCACTTCTGTTGCATTTTTTTATAGTCTCCGATTTCCCCACAGATTACGTGTGATATTCATGATAAAGTTCACTTTGTTTCTAAGGCCTATGCATCAAGCAAGGAAAAAACTTTGACTACTAACCTGTTACTATGAATAAAATAATAATTGAGATGTATGAATTGCTGACACTGACAATTTCACTTGAACAGAAGCTACAGCCATACCTCTGCATTAATCTGTGAGTGCTTATGAAGGAGAATTTATTAGAAATGTTAGAAAAAAATTCTTGCAAGATTTACAAGGGAGATATGATTTACAGTAGCTAGGGAGTTTATCATTTCAGTGATATGCAATGAATACTGGACATAATTTAAGATTTCCTGCTCATGCAAGACTGCACGCTGATTAGTTCTCCCCCTTATATTTCAGTTAGACTTCAAAAATGTTCTTTGAATAGTATTTTAAGATACTCTAGCCTACTCTACATCTTTAGATAGCATATAATGGCACAGGCATATTTTGTATGGTCTAAATAATATTCAGCTCCTAATTAATTAGGTACAAAATTCAGGACTTACAATGGCACAATATTAACGTGATATCTAAGAACTAAAGCCCTGCTCTCCTTTGGTAGTGAAGGTGAAAATGGCAGAGTGTTTGCCAACCTGCATGGTTTGAGATGCTGGTCAAGTATCTCTGGAACAGAGAAACTCCTCAGCCATGAGAAAGGAAAAGGGGGTGGAATTAATGGTCTGCAGGCAGCCCTGAAGCTGTCTGGGATGAGGTGAGCTCTTGCCCAGCCTAGGGGGGCTGCCTGGATCCTGTGGCTCCAAAGGTTTATTTGCTGCAATGGAGATGAGCGAATAGAGATTTTCTGTGGAAATTACCTTTGCTCATGAGTTTCCTGGTTCCAGTGCTGCAAGGCTGCAGCTGCTATACTGGCTCTGTGTTGCCTGGGGATTTGGGTTATGTTTGCAGATAAATTTGGTTCTATTTGTGTTTCATAACCATGAAAGCATAAGATAAATTTCCCAGTCCAGACTCTCTGACCTTGCCTTCTACTAAGTCCTGAATTTCAAGCAGGAGGGATGCCTCCCCAGGAATATGCAGCAGTCACCAAGAAGACTTGTCAATGAGAAGACTGGTCAAGTACGCGAGTCAGGCAATGGCATGTGCGTAAGTGCAAATATTGTGTCTATGAACGCACCCAGACTGATGCCGGGGCGAATACACTTCTTGAGGCCTGGCAAGTCTTCATCGCAAGGCAAGCACTAACAATCCAAATTTTCCCACTTTGCTGCTGTACCTCAGTTCTCTCAATGTCAAATCACTAAATGCATTGCTAAAAATACTTATGCACAAAGCCAGCCTACATGAAAGGCTGCCACTCTTTGAAGGGGAGAGCATCCTCGCTGTTTGAGCTGATTGAGTGCTCCAAAAAAGCATTCTGCAGATAGCTGTTCAGCTCTTAGAATGGATTAGCTTTGGCTACGCTCACACTCTCTTACTACGTTTTCCTTAAATGAACACCTAGGTGTTAGAACTTTTTCCACGTATACGCTTGCAGAAATAAATTTTAATTTTGAAATATGGGCACTAGCAAATGATGACTTTTAAAATTGCTTTTGACGTGTGTTTTAATCAAGAATATAATAAGTTATGCTTATCTTGTTAGGGATCTGGAACAACATGTCTGTCTTGGGAATAAGCAAATCTTACCCGTTTGGATAGCTCATGAGTAAAATGGTTAAAAAAAAAAAAAAAAGGCAAATCAATCAAGCATTTATTCAAATGTTGCTAACTGATGTTTACATTTGTATTGTATCTGATCTGAAGCTAACAAAGGCCTGGAAAAAGTGTATTTAACCTTTGGGAGTTTCTATTTTTAATTTGTGGTGAAGCCACGCACTTTTTGGTACAGCTGCAGTGTTTCAGGGCACCATCATGTTGGATGACTGCAGTTATGAAACACAAAGTCTATTTGTGAAGTATCTAGAATATAGGTTATGACAAGATACAGTAAGTAGATGAGACAAATTGAAAGACAGACTGGGGTGGTTGCAGTAGTGAACTGAGCAAGTGGAGCTCTAGCTGTCTATAGTCTCAGATTGCTATTTCTGTAGCCATCATTTCACAGTGATGCTGCAGGAGCACTGCTGGCGAGAGCAACAGGGAGTTTGGAAGAGGGCCACATTTCCATTAATTGAAATATCCTGGATAAATGAAATTCTACTGATATTTGCATTGAAATTCTTGCTCTTTTGGGGAAGGCAAATAGGCAGTATCTCAAAATGGCAGTGCTTGAATATGTTTTAATTTAACTATGAAGTATATTCATATTTTTTCAAAACAGGCCAAAGTAGGGGTAGAAGAGGAAGGCAAAAGGATCAGAATTGACCACAGTGACATGCAGCTGAGCCAAATATCAAACTAATTTTCAGAAAACCTAAGTCACTTTCTTGGTCTGAACAAGAGAGATGTGTCAGTGGTGGGAAGTGTGCTGGATAGTTCTTGCATGGCAACTCCAATAGTACAGAAAACTCTGGTTCAGCAGCCTCCCTTTTCCATGTGAGCCCATCTGGGCCAATATATAGTCCAACTGCTAATTATTTGTTTGTTTTAAATATTTACCTGAATTGATCTTTGTGGCTTCCTGTGTATAGACTCTACTTTGGGTGAACTTTCAAATCCCAAGATTAAATGTCATCCTAAACTTGATTTTCCTGAGTCCCTCCTGAGGGCTGTTACCTCTTCAGAAATTTGCGGCATTGTTATTCTTAAAGTTAACCTGTATATTCGGGAATGGGGGAAATTGAGCCTCTCTGTCATATAATATTGTCATTTGGAGGTTTATAAGTATAATGCAGTACCAAAACTTGACATCCCCATGTAAATGTTGCATGATCCCATAGAAATGCTCGTTATAGTGTCTATATATGCCAATATATACACATTATAAATGTCTAACTATGAGTTGTTTGTGGCAGGCATTCAGACTTTTCTTAGAGTAAACACCTGGAGAAGCCCCTGGATTTCAGCAGGCCCTGGCTGTGGCTCTGCAGTGGGGGCTGACTGCGCTGCACCTCGAGGGGGAAGCAGCAGGCAGCTGGTTGCTCCAAAATCTGTAGCAGGATGAGCAAGGATGACTGTGGGACAGCTGAGATGCTGAACGTGCTGATGCTAGGAGCTGTGTTAGCAAAGAGCTCATTTCTTTTAAGATCCCTTAAAAAATGTTAATGAATTAAAACGCCTTCGAAGTCGCAGAAGAAACTGCCTTCACCTGGCTTTCCTCCCAGGCATCTCCCACCAAGGAAATGCAGTCATTACCGCAGAAGCTGGCGCTTGTCTGCTGGTGATGGATGTGTGCGAAGGGGAAGTGAAAGTTCGTTTTATTCTTAACAGCCCGGTGCCACAGTCGGAGTTGCAGCCTCTTAATCAATCAATGCCAGGCAGTGTCACAGCTGCTGCGCGCCGCAGCCGGCGCCGCACTACCCTATTACTCCCATTACTGCTCCAGCTGCTAAATGGGCTCTGCTTGAGCATTGCCTTCGTCGGGAGGTGGGCTGGGAGCACGCGGGCCCTGCTTTGCTGAAAGCACTTGCTGGGCTTTGAGGCATCCAGATGTCTACTGGCTGCTGGAGCAAAGGCCACCACTGAGGTGCCCGTGACGGGTCAGTCGAGCGACAGAACGTCAGGAGTGTGTGGGGTGGGGAACGGAAAGGACGTGCTGTGGTGGGTGACACGGGCTAGTACCAGAATTTCCCATTCTGGCGTAATTTTATTCTCTATTGCTGAAATCAGCCAAGCAGGTTGACACGGAGCAAGCAGGGATGGAGGAGCTGCTGGGCTGCTTTGCTATTCTAGCCCTGGTGCTGCCTAAGGGTGAGGGTGTGATTTGCCATTTGGCAGTGCACATCAGCCCCGACCTCCAGCTTTATTGTAGCCTCTAATGTGGGGGCTGAGATCTAACTCAAGCCAAGCACGTTGCTTTTGTCACTGCTTTTGTACTTTGTGCTGCAGTCTCACTGCATTGCTCCAAACTACACCTTTGTTTTCTCCCCTAGCACTGATTGTCCAAATGAGTCAGAGAATATTTTTAAAAAGCGCATTGTTTCTAGAAATAGGAAGATTATATATATATATATATATATATATATACACATATATATATATATTATTTGTGAAGGCTTGCTGTTAAGTATTGTCTGGAAACTTCTTCTTTCAAGAACATAAGGTTTACATGGTGGTGTTAAAAGTGTACAGTTACACAGCAAAAAACGCTAGTGAGGTCAAAGACAAGGTAATTTTCTAGCTGATGGAGAAGTGTGCTTTACTACTCTGGGCAAGAGGCTGAGGGATGAAGTGACAGTTCAAGTCTATTCCTTCCTAAACCAGAATCTCTAGGAAAACACTAACATGCAGCTTATGCAGGGTTGCTGTGGGCCATGGAGGGGTTCCCCCTGCAAAGCCCCTCCTGCGAGGCAGGCGCTAGGGCAGCGCTCGTCTCCCTCACCTCTAGCAATCTGGTTGCCACAGCTGCGTGAGGAAGGCCCTGCTGCCATCGTCCCTTCTCCCCCAGCCCGGCTCTGGCCGCGTCCTCGGGGGAGCTCTGAGCGGCTGCTTTGCAGAGGGGGCAGAGAGCTCCTGTGGTGCCAGGCAGGAGCCCCCTCGGCCTGGCCCGACTCTGGGCTCTCCTTCCTTCCCCAAGCCCAGCGTGGGCGATAGCGGCGT
This sequence comes from Crypturellus undulatus, assembly GCA_013389825.1. Taxonomy (NCBI): domain Eukaryota; kingdom Metazoa; phylum Chordata; class Aves; order Tinamiformes; family Tinamidae; genus Crypturellus; species Crypturellus undulatus. The sequence continues at coordinate 53,978 of VWPW01000670.1, forward strand.
CACCCATGGGCGCGGGAGGAGAAACTTGCCTTTCTGCAGAACAAGTTCAGAAAGAAATAGCTCTCTGTGTACCAGCAAAATGTTATTACTTTAAATAGCTGTTTTCTACGTTTTTTTTTTTTTTCCCCTCCTTTTTTCCCCCTCCTGGCTGTGCTTTGGGTCTCCCCGCTAACCAAGCGGTAGCTGGGCTCATCTGCGGTGGTTCTCGACCACCACCTAGTGACCCGTGGAGCCCGGCTGCTGCGTCCAGCGAGGCGCTGCTCGCAGGCTCACCCAGTGCTCTCCTATAGGGGATTTCAGAATTCTCATGCTCCAAAACAAATTTTTTCTTTTTGCTGCACATGATAGTGACGAATTGCAAAGAAAAAATATTTACTCCTAGTGGAAGCGGCGTCTGGGAGAGCTCATAATCATGACAGTCTGTACCTCTTATACATAAGAAAATACCTCTTATGTATTTTCCATAACATATCAGTAGTTCTGCATTTCTTTCACAAAGCAAAAAAATATATATATATAATGATGTCTTATGGTCACCACATCATCATGGGTGGCCCAGAGGAGACTTGGAGAAACATCTGCCCTAAATGAGGCCAGCTCTGAGCATTGCATGCAGCCTCTCCCACCCTTTGACTGTGGAGCACTGCCAGAGCGGGTGAATTCAGTGCTGAATGCAGAGCCGAGGCCATAATCTGCTGCTGCATTTCTAGTCACCTCCATAGGAGCTGGCACAGGAGGCAGCTTGTGACTTCAAGTGGCGTGTTAACAGCAGAAGCAGGTTAGCAAGAAATATGTCTAGTAATCCTGCAGGTATTGTTAGTGTTGAAAAATGAGGAAAGGAGGAGGAAAGCTGTGATGTATTGTAGAGCACTGCTAAAACAGAATTGAGTACAGCAGCTGCAGTGCTGACAAATCAATATGAAATGCTTCTAAAATCAGACTACAGGGAAAATATTTCATTAAGATACTTTAGAACAATTTGGAAAGGTTTTGTTTTCTTACAAAAAAGCTATTGTTTATACTATACAAACAACACTGTTTTGTTCTATTTCTACTATTATATTTCCTTTTATTATCCTACAATTATTCTCTTGTGCTATTACATTTCTTTTTAAAAGGGTTGCAGCTTTAATATCAATTAAGATTTGTTACTAACTAGGCAAGGCCCTGTAAAAGATGGTAAGAGACTGTCCTGGTCCTAAAGAAATGCTGTCCCGCTGGGTGAATGTGGTGTGGTTTAGCTGCAGAAGGGCATTCCTGGTCATTTGTTTCTGGTGAAAAATGACACTCAAGGTGTGTTTTAAAGAGTGGGCATGTGCTGAGATACATGGTTCTCTGAGATGCAAGGAATCACAAGGCACAGTTATTTATATATCTAGATGATGAGAAATATGCAGTACCTAATTAAAGCAGAGCAACCAAAATAATTTCATTGCTGAAATACTTTACTGAGGGAGGTACTTCTTTGGGCATGGGAAGAGATGGGGCCAGTACAGAATGCAGCTCAGCAATTTCAGTTCTGCTTCGTGCTGTAGGTAGACTGATCTTGCCTTGGGGTGCTAGCCAAGCAATCTGAATATTGACCTATTTATGCAATACTTATTTCTAAAAATCCAAACAGATTAGTATTTGGCAAATGGTTGTTAGAGTCACTGATGCACAGAAGAACATAAATGGAGTGAAGTTAATCCAACTTTTTCTTGGAAATTTTTCAAATATAGATATTAAAACATGTTTAAATCATAATGAACATGAAGCACATGTTTACCAAAATCCATTGCCCATTTACTATCTATGTACCCCATAAATCCATAGTTTATAAGGTTTGCAAAACTGGCAAAGGTCCAACTCTACAGTAATTTGGAACTAACTGAACTTAATGTATGCAAGAAGCTACTCCATAGCTTCCTGCAAGCTGTCTCACTAAAAAGTCCTCTAACAGCATCTGCATGGTTCGGTAGGATATAGATTTATGCAGGCCTTAAATAGCCTTAAAAACGTTTGATTTACACGAGCAAGGGCAGTGATAACCTTCAGCAGCTGCAGCACAGCACTTGTCCTTGCCTTCCTTCTCACAGGCTCTAAGATGCCTGTAAAAAAAACCCTTAGATCCTCCTGCTCCCCAAGCAGGATGCAGTAACTGTCCTTCCCCAAGGACAAGTTGCCAAGGGATGTATCTGCAGGTTTGGGATGGAGCATGGCAAACTGTGCAAGAAGGGAATCTGATTTGCTGCAGTGGCATACAGGCTGCCCACGCTTAGAGTATGCTTTAAGCCCGGCTCCTTGGACGTTCATATGGCACTTGAGTTGTTGCTTTTAATTCTGGTTTCTCAATCAGTACTGTAAGCTAAAAGTAAAGAGAAATGTATGAGGAGAGGCCTCTTAAGTGTTCATTTTTATTTGTAAACTTCCATGTTTGTATGTTCTTATAGCCTACAGAGTCAAGGGATTCTTGTTTTTAAACACTTTCTTGAGAGCTGCTGGGCTGAGAGCCAGGATGTCAAGCTTCTGGCTAGGTGGTGTTATATTTTAATGCTAAAAAGCAAACACACCTGCATCAGAGTGCTTTTGCCCACAAAGAAAAAGTGAATAATAGAAATAAAGAGCATAGTGATAAAGGACTTGTGCAGAAAGTATCTCACTGTGCCCTGTACCCTTTAAAAATCATTAACTCTTACATATTTCCTGTGATCTCATTTCTTATTTCTATTCTGTTCTACTCACTTTTTTCTCTTAGACTTAAGTGGCTGAAATGAAATGAAACCTTACTGTTATATGGGATTGTTGTGTAGCAATACTGTCTGCTACAATGCTTGTGTGTGGCTTACCAGACAAACAGCCCAATCTTTAGCTTTTTCCATACCAGAATGCCCCGCAGGCTCACGGCCATGCTTGCAGCATGGATTTCTCTCAGCGGGACTGGCACAGAACCAGCATTATTGTCTTGGCAATGTTGCTCCGATTCCCCTTTTTGTAGCTCTTACTACTACTTATTCCAGGAACAGAAAGTTATTGCAAGTGAAAACTTGCAATACCAACTATTACTTGTTGGTAATAGTTTTAAACAAAAGACTGGAAGTAGCGACCATGCTTCCTTTGAAGCAGTCCCAGTCCAGTGAGTTACTGGAGTGTGAAGTGCTTTTTCTGGGCTTTTCTATTTTAGGCTTGCACCTCAGTTTCCATTTAGAGCCCTCGAGTCCCTTTTGCCCTGCCCAGGTGAATTTTTGCCTGGTTAGTCTTGAATTTCTTCTCCAGGCCAGGACAAACCGCAGGAAGAGCGCAAGGCCTTGCCCTGGAAGTTGGTATTGCTAGCTGAGTAGACTGGGAGCAGTATCCGCCTTCCATGAACGCAGGCAAGCAAAGAGCAGGAGGGTAAATACAAGAGTGAGGAGCCAGGCAGGAGAAAGCAGTGAAGCTGCGCAGCTTTAAGAATAATCTTCCCTCAGTAACTGCTGCCAACACTCTTTTTCCTTGTACGTGAAGTTTCCTGTTGGTCATGTTCCTGTTTCAGTTCAAAGCTGGGCCCCCACCGTGCTGAACGTGGTGCAGACCCTCGAGCGATGCTGAAGCTGCAGCCGCCGCTTGCGCACCCAGTCCTCAGCGGGACGAGGCAGCCTGAGCCGCCCAAGGTGCTTGCGGGGCTCTGGGCTCCTGCTGCCCGTGGGGGCTCGGCTGCCCCCACTGAGCTTCGTGCTGCTCCTCCCAAAGCTGCTCTGCTTTCTGCCTGCCACCCTGTTCACCAAGGAGCCGATTAGTTCCCCAAGCCAAATCAGTGTTTGCAGATAAGTCACATCATAGTGCTTCTAATGCCTTTGTAGGGATAGAACAGCAGTGCTATCCCATGGGTTTACTTCTCCTTGATCAGAATCTCTGGTGCAATAGAAAAGTTGATATTTGAGTATCTTGTATTTTGTCTCTCAGCATCTGTTTGGCTGTATAAACTTGGGTATATTGCCTCTTAAGTGATTTTTATGTGGGGAAACTGAATCCCTGAACACATTTCTGAGTAGCTTAAAGCTTGTGCTGATTTTTGTGCTGCTTGGCAGAAGGATGAGTTCATGGGATTTAGGAATCTCTGTTCTGTAGAAAGGAAAAAGCTGTAAATTAGTCAAGATTAAAAATAAGCAAACAAAAACTAACATGCAGTTACATTAGGACCTGAATAAAATTCTAAGAAATATGTGGGTGAGGTACTAAAAATTTTATCATTAAGGTAATTGCAGGGTGCTGCCCTTGCTTTTACTTCAAGCATCTGTATAAAGTTTAATAGCAAAAAACAAGTGTTACCAGCATGTAGCGTAGCAAGAAATAGGGCTCCTGCTCAAAGGTCCTTTTGTCATATTGCACCACAAATGCCATGTTCTGGGGATATCCCAGTCTGCACTCAACTGAAGTCTGGAATTTCTTTCCACTCAAGCTCTTTCTTGGCTCAGAATTGAGAAAGGAGGGAAAAAGGTGGCAGGGCCTTCATAGCTGCTTAGTTTCACTTTTGATATTAGCCTTCCTTCCTGCTACATGAAAAAATGTCTGTTTTTATTCTGCTGAGGGCAGGCAGTTCTTACCCAGCAGAAAATTCTACCTGATGGCAGAACTGGGACTTGGGGAATCCCTGCCAGCTACATTTTGCAAATAAACATTATGGATTTTAATGAGCAGTTTCATGCCCACACAAATTGGATGTCTGGCAAGCAACATTACTGCTGCACATCACCCATCAGCCCAGATGTTTATTCACAAAGTTGTGGGTTTCTTCTGATGCATAAATATATTTATTCTGCAAGAACCATGTGTCCCCAGTACATGCTAGGCTGGTATAAGTAACTGGTGATATAAAATGAGTTTTTTGTATGTTGGTAATTAAATCACCTGCCATATAGAACGGTCTAGTTAAGACTCAGAAGCTGTTTCAAGGAAATATACGCCCTTATCTGCCACTTTTCAAAATCAGAGTTTCAAATCTCTAAGTCAGTCCTTGAACTTTTCCTCCTATGAAAACAGGAGAATAATAAAAGTAATTAAAGTCGTCATATTTCAGGGTTTCTCTTGCATTTGGATCATGTAATTCTTTTACAAACATTAGTTTCTTCCCCCTCAATTCTCAAGAGCTTGTTGAGCAGAGTATCACATTTTACCTTGGTCATTTTTAAAAAGTAGAAAATAGTGCATCTATAAAACAACATTAGTATGCACATGGTGCAACATGTGACTTGGGGAAAAAGAAAAAAGCAAAATAACATCCATTTTGTATAGTCTCTATTATATTTAAAATACTAGTGTTTTTAAAGTACAGCTAATGGTTAAGGCACAAAAGTTCAGTGACAAATTATTTTTCAATCTCCCCTTTTCAGTGCATTGTACCTGAGGAGGTCTGCTCCTAAAGACAGGGACCTTTTGATAAACGTTGAGCACTGATCCTTACAGACGAGGCCTACCTGAGATGTCTCAGGCACCAAACCTGAACCACACAAAATTCATAATCTCTTAAAAATGTAAACTCTTAAAATTATCAAGTCCTCCTATAAGAGCTAAGTCCTGACTGCAATCTTGTCTGAGACTTGCTGTTTCCAACACTCCTCTCGCTGATGTTTTAAAGGGATCATCTGCTGTTTGAGGCTGAAACTCAGCAGCAGTGCAGAGGCAATGTAGAACATGCACTTTGGAGAGAGGAATCATAGAATCATAGAATGCCTAAGGTTGGAAGAGACCTCTAGGGGTCATCTAGTCCAACCCCCTGCACACACAGGACCACTTAGAGCACGTGGCACAGGGCTGCATCCAAGCGGGTCTTGAAGATCTCCAGAGAAGGAGACTCCACAACCTCTCTGGGCAGCCTGTTGCAGTGCTCTGTTACCCTCACCGTCAAGAAGTTCTTCCTTAAGTTCCCGTGGAACTTTTTATGCTTCAGTTTGTGGCCATTTCCTCTGGTTCTGTCAGTGACCACCAGTGAAAAGAGGCCAGCCCCATCCTCCTTAGTGTCTCCCTTGAGGCACTTATAGACAGTCCTCTCTTCTCCAGGCTGAACAGGCCCAGCTCCCTCAGCCTCTCCTCATAGGGCAGATGTTCCAGGCCCCTGATCATCCTAGTCGCCCTGTGCTGGACTCTCTCCAGCAGCTCCACATCCCTCTTGTACTGGGGGGCCCAGAACTGGACACAGTACTCCAGATGTGGCCTCACCAGGGCTGAGTAGAGGGGCAGGATCACCTCCCTCGACCTGCTGGAGATGCTCCTCTTAATGCAGCCCAGGATGCCATTGGCCTTCTTGGCCACGAGGGCACCCTGCTGCCTCATGGTCAACCTGTTGTCCACCATGACGCCCAGGTCCTTCTCAGCAGAGCTGCTCTCCAGCAGGTCGGTCCCCAGCCTGTACTGGTGTCTGGGGTTATTTCTGCTCAGGTGCAGGACCCTGCACTTGGCCTTGTTGAATTTCATGAGGTTTTTGACCGCCCAGTTGTCTGCTCTGTCCAGGTCCCTCTGGATGGCAGCACAGCCCTCTGGAGTATCCGCTACTCCTCCCAGCTTCGTATCATCTGCAAACTTGCTGAGGGAGCACTCTGTGCCTTCATCCAGGTCGTTGATGAAAAAATTGAACAGGGCTGGACGGAGGACTGACCCCTGGGGCACTCCGCTCAACACAGGCCTCCAACTAGACTCTGCACCGCTGATCACCACCCTCTGAGTTCTGCCATCTAGCCAATTCCCAATCCACCTCACCGACCACTCATCCAGCCCACACCTCCGGAGCTTGTCCAGGAGGATGTTGTGAGGGACGGTGTCAAACGCCTTGGTGAAGTCAAGGTAGATGACATCCACCGCTCTTCCCTCGTCTATCCAGCCGGTCATCCCATCATAGAAGGCAACCAGATTAGTCAAGCATGATTTCCCTTTAGCGAATCCATGCTGACTAGTCTTGAGCACCTTCTTTTCCTCCACGTGCCTGGAGACAATGGCCAGTAAGAGCTGTTCCATCACTTTTCCAGGTACGGAGGTGAGGCTGACCGGCCTGTAGAGAAGAGAATGGGTAGTGGGAGGGAATGCAATTTCTCTATTTCACTAAGGGTAAAATCATCTGTAGTCTTCTGCCTCCTCAAATAGCTAAGGTCGTATAGTAAAGGTGAAGCATAAGGCAGATTTGTTTCTCTGGACTTGGAGGTATTTCCAGATTCTTTTCACAGTCCTCCATCCCACTCTGCTGGAGGTCTGCTCAGCTTTGCTACATCTACCCATCTGAAACAGTTAAGAGGTTTTATATTTTGTTGTTGTGTGTTTGTATCTTTGGATTTAGGGTTCTCTAGGTGAAAGGGAATATGTTAAATAAGTGATATAAAAACGAATCCAAAGATATTTGTTGATTTTCTAGGCTACTCATTTAGGGGGGGAACTCCCCCCTTGTTCAGCTTACAGTTTTGTGAACTGGAAATTGCAGGCTAAAATATCAGCATTATAAGTCTGCCCATTTAGAGAGGAATTGCATCTAGCTGGTAGCAGGGACATCAGTAATTTAATACCTGCAAAACAGAGGTTTGCATTTCAAAAAAAGGATCTTTAATCAGTGATGGAGACGACTCTGTTGTCTTTGATCAGTGGGATAATTTGAACCTCTTTCTGTTTATAGCTCTGAGGGAGTGCAGGTGAATCCTTAATTGCAGACTAGTGCAATGACTGCTGAACAGCAAAATTTTTTTTTTCCTTTTTCCTCCCTCCCCCCCCCCCCTTGAGCTTTATGGAGGACAATAAGTCAGCAGCAATGGGAAGTTCCCTGATAGCTGCAAGGTGACTGTCAGGGTTGTTTTGCTCATAACAGTTATCCTGGGGAGGAGTATTATTTTAGAGCTTTAGGGCTGCGAATGCTGGGATAAAAAGATACCAAATAGTTGTTTGTCCGTCAGCAGATGCACGCTAACTACTGCTCAGATCAGTGGTTTCGGCAGGTCTGCTGGGGAGGACACATCTTCCTTGAGGAAGATGTTCATCAGAGCTTAATGTTGGCTAACAGCAGTTTATGATCATCCAATTGCTTCTGNGCAATGACTACTGAATAGCAAACTTTTTTTTTTTTTTTCCTTTTTCCTTTTTTTCCTTTTTCAGTTATCCTGAGGAGGAGTATTATTTTAGAGCTTTAGGGCTGCGAATGCTGGGATAAAAAGATACCAAATAGTTGTTTGTCCGTCAGCAGATGCACGCTAACTACTGCTCAGATCAGTGGTTTCGGCAGGTCTGCTGGGGAGGACACATCTTCCTTGAGGAAGATGTTCATCAGAGCTTAATGTTGGCTAACAGCAGTTTATGATCATCCAATTGCTTCTGAAAGAAATTAGCTGAAATTGAAACGAGGACACCAACTTTGGGGCTAACTCAGTCCTGGCATCTTCCCAGGTTGAGCACGGTTCATCCTCTTGAGGACAGCTAATTATTTCAGAGAACCTCTGCTATTGCCAGGTCCTATAGATGGGAGCTGCGCAGATGGCTGAGGCACCTGCACAGGTATTAGAGCTCATCTTCCTTTGGGGAAGGGTTAGCTCATAGCTTATTTCCAGCTGGCCTTTCTATGATTTAGTGTTGCATCTCCATTTAACAGAAGCATCCTTTAAGATTAAGAAGACAGGCCTAGAGGTGCTGTCTGAATCGTGCTCTGAAGCGTGTCCGCATCGGGGGGCGAGATGAAAATGATGGTGCTGCCCTTCAGTCCCATCCTGCAGGCTATCTGTCAGTTGTGCGTCCTCTAATTTCATTACTCAGCAAGCTGCTGAAATCGATTTTGGTTCTCCAGCTGTTAGCAAGGGAAAATTTACATTTTTACTAGATTTCTGCCTTTCAGCAAATTAATGTGGAGCCAATCAGGATTCTTTGGGGTAGGCTAGGAAGCAGAGCAATTAGCTAAATCATAGAAGTGTAGCCTAAAGGAGAAAAGCTGCCAAACTCCATGGCCAGTTATTTCTTAGCAGTTTGACATTAGTGTGTTTTCTGATGTGAACAGAGTTACTCCTCATGGACACCGGTGTAAGCAAATAGAGGAGAAGGCCTTGGCTCTGTTTAGGTAACATGATTTCCATGCAGCTACTCCCTTTAATAGAAATATTTGACTCTTGAGTCCTTTTTTAGGTGCATGTTGCTGTAACTGCTGTCACAGAGATCCCTGTATTTCATGGCTGGAAGCACAGCACCCGTACTTGAGAAGGAAAATCAGCTCCTGGCCCCCTTGTGGCCCTTAAACTTTGATATGGCTGAGCTGCTGTGCCTTTCCTCCTGAGTGGAGCCATCCGTAGGTGCTCCCAACTTGGCTTTGGGATGAGCTAGCAAGACACCCTCAACGGCACGTCCAGGGTTTGCAGACATGGTCCAGCAGTGTCATCTGACCCTGGATTGGGACTCACAGCGGGAGAAGTGTCTGGGCAGCTGCTCATCTAGGCCTGCAGGTGGGCAGCAGCTTGTCTCAAAACGCCAGAGCAACTTTGGCCGAAACCTGCCCGAGACGTGCTGGATTTTTGTGCAATAATGGTGACATCTAGTGGTTTCTAGTGTTCTTACAGGCACCAGGTAACCCTTTCCATATTTTATCTGCAGAAATCATTAAGGCCTTACAGGGTATTCCCAGGAATTTCCCTACAAATGATGAGTTAGGGCAGCCTACCTGTGGCTCACGTGACCAGGTTTTCTTGTTTAAGAGAAGAAGGAATAGATAGTGCTATATTTAACCAAAGTCAAGAATTGTAGAACTTCAAAGTATGTGTTCCTGCAAGGGATTTCCTTTCTTTTTATTTTTTTTTCCCCTAATGTTCCTGGGCCTTGGAGGCTGCTTGAGAGAAAGTGAAGCAAAAGAGCCCCCACTGAAGGGCCCCCCTGAGCTGAAGTGGCTGCAAGTTCGGGCCAGGATCCGGGGTGGCCGCACGGGCAGTGCCGAGGACGGGACCTCTCTAGAGCCAGCAACAAAGGCCGTGGGTACCGTGAGGTGCTGTGAAGGCACCTGGATGGGGCAGGTGCTGTGGGACAGGAAGGCCCATGCCCTGTGTATGGTTCTGCCCTCAGCACAGCCTGTCCCCACAACACACTGTGTCCTCCCATCAGCGCGCAGCATCGCCTTGACCTGGTGTGTTATCCCTCAGAACGCTGTGGTCCTCCTTGATGTGCTGCGTCCCATCAGGGCACTGCTTGCCCATGTGCCCTCTTAGCTTCCTGTGTACCCCCTCAATGTGCCATGTCCTGCTTTGATGACCTGCATCCCCTCAGGGTACTATGTCGTGCTGTGTCCCCCCTCGTGTCCCGTTCCTGCTCCCTGGTGTGTCCCCCATGGCGGGAGCAGGCCAGGGGTGATGCCACTCTCTGTGGCTGCCTGTGGCACCCAGGCCTCAGTGTGCGACCTGCCCAGACCGTGGGCTCGGTGCAAAGGCTGGGGCGTTGGGGCACTGTGAGTGTCCTCGTCCAGGAGAGACAGGAGTAAAGGTGGCATGTTGGAGTCTGGGAAGGGTGAGGAGCCAGGATGTGCAAGGGAAGCACCCAGCCCAGCTGAGGAGAACAAGCAGGAGGCCAAGAGAGAAGGATGTGAGGGCCGAGAGCCTTGAGAGAAGGTGCTATAAGCACATTGCTCCCCAAAAGTCAGGGTTAGGTGAAAGTCTGGACAGAAACCATGCTGGATGATGATTCACTGGGATATTTTGTGTCTTTGGAGCCATTTTCATTCTTGGTCATGTCCCCAAGGCGCCTGTGTGAGCATAGGAGCATTAATTCAGTGTAAACAAGCCCAGCTGTACGGACATCGGGCTTGGAGGGGTCTGTGGCTGCATGAGTCTTGCGAGAGCCGGGCTGTAGTTCGGTGCTGCACATGGCGCCTGCGCCCCGCGCGGGAGGTGTGTGCCAAGTGCACTGCTGACCCCCACGTCATTTCTTTTTTCCTTAACAAATGAAAATGGTGAAGGGGAAAAAGGAGGTATTTCTAAAGGAAACTTTCACTGTAAACTTTAAAAATGAAATGCGCTGATTCAGGATGACTGATACGTCCTGCTTCCGCGTGTCGGTCATGGTGTTGCGCACGAGATGTGACCTGTGGGCGCGCATCGCCGCTGCGGGCTAGATTACATCTGGCCATGTCAGAGATGTCAGTGGTCACTCTGAGAGGGCCGCCCAGGCATGCTGCACACTCAACAGCACTGCTTAGCTGTTCACACGCTTCAGCATTTAGTCAATTTTAATTATTCAGTTTTATGCCAAACAAAAGTACATCTCTTCAAAATGACACAAGTTCAAAGCTATTCCAGACCGCAAGTAGGTAATGTCCATTTCATCAGTAAGAAGATCCTTGGTACTCTTTAGTCTGAAAGTGCCTGCTTAATCCTATAAGCATCATATTGCCCTGGGAGAGGGGAGGACTGGGCTCTTTTCCTAAACTCACTGCAGAGTTTAATGCAGTGACCTGCTGCATTAAACTACCTGTTGGTGTCTGCACTTCCCTTGCAGCCCTTATCCTACAAAATGCTGCCATTAAGCCTGGATTGGAGAGGATAAATGATGACAGCTCAAAAACTCTTCATCTCTCTCGCTCGCTCTCTTTTTTTTTTTTTTTTTTAGTGGTTCTGTCATCTATGGGGAGAAACAGAAACTGAACTTTTTTCAAACCTTTCTATTCCCAATATGACCAGCAGGGCAGCAAATCCAGCTTCCAGCATCGTAGAGTCCTCCCAAAGAACACCAATTCCTTGATTTTCATTTATATACACTTATATATAGAGAGAGAGTTCAGCAGCCCATACAAGAAGCCGTGGGACAGAGGGATGCTGTAGCTTAGGCAGGTCAGTTCCAAGCCATTTCAGGTGGCAATAGTCAAAACCAGTGCCTTACAGTATATGCAGAACAGGTGGAGAAGCTCTGTGCCATGTGTTCTGCTCACCCAGTTGCATTCTTTGGGGTAGTCAAGAGTATTACTGACCTTTTGTCATCCTTCATCAGAGTGAGAGTGGCAGGACCTATTACATAAAGGAAATGATTATCTCATATGGATAAAAAGCAGCTGAGTCATTAAGAAACAAAATTCTAGACAAATGTGGAACTGAATATTTATATAATATATAGAAATGTCTGTGATAATTTAGAGTGTGTCTGCAAGAGCAGGCAAAATCTAGAAGCAAAAAATAAAGTAAATTAATGTTCCGAGTCATATATTTAAAAAAGAAAAGTTAGGAGTTTTCACTTTTCTTCAGGAGTCACTTTTCTTCATCGTGTTTTTCAGTGATCAGACTTGGATCTATAAATACTTGTTATGTCGTTGAAGAAAAAAAAAACAGTCCTCCCACATTCTTATCCAGAGAAGAGCAGGGCTCAAAAGACTTAGACAAGTTTTTGAAATTCAGTGTACATTAGAAGCATCAAAAAAAACATACAGGTAAGAAATTGAGCATCTCAGAAGTAAAATGAAAATAGGTTTTAAGAGTTCAGACTGGAAAGCTTTTATACAGGTTTCCAAGATGGAAATGGATTAGTTATTCATGATTACTTTAAATGACACAGTGTCATAGATGGTCATGGCAGGAATGATGACAAAATCTGAGTGCCACAGCATTAAACTGCTTTGAAGTCTTTTAGCTACTTGCCCATTTAGCCTTCTAGCAACCTGCACTGTGTTCAATGCCACAGGAACTGTGTGCTTGCTCTCCAATTCGATCCCATTAATGAGGACTAGAGCTGTCTGAGAAGGCTCCTGGGCAAGTTCAGTTGAGTTTAGCTCAGGTGAATCTTTGCACACGTTCAGCATTCATCCAGGTATTCTACTGACTTCACTCAGGCCAACATCGAGCTGATATTAATTTTAGATTTATTTTTGAAAATCCTATTCAATGCCTAAAGTCTCTCTTTTTTTCATTAGCATCCCTAAAACCACTTTTCTGTATCAGCACATTCTTACTGTAGGATCTCTGCTCATCTCAACAAAGAACCAAAATAACACAGTGATATTACCTTTAAACACAAATTCTCAACACCTATATGAAAAAGTGCCATTTATTTGTTGGGACATTTGGCAAAGATAAACATGGGTAACTTCCAAATGGATGATATGGCCAAAGAATTTCACTCATTCTATTCAGGCCTGCTGATGAATACGACCTTTGATCTTAATTTATTCTCTAGGAGGACTTAAAACTGTAATTTAACTTACTTAAATAATATCTCATTCTTTCTGAGGCATGTCACCAGAAGACTTCCTTTTCAATTATAAATATAGGAAAGGGCGTGAAAGGGATTTGGACATTGATATATATGGGATTGTATGTTCCACTCAAGATCATTGTCTTTTGGATCATTAAAAATAAATCATAAGCGGTTGTAAACAATTAATTCAATTTCCTTTATTCCAGTGTAAGTTAATTTCTTTCTTTGCCATGCATTTCCATAATATACTCTTTTTATCTCAACTTGCCTTGCCAAGATTCCCTCCTGTTTTCTCTCAGTAGAAATAGTAGACTGCAGGTTGTCCCTTGTGGGCACTAAATCTGACACCTACTTATTGCCAGAGCCTGTTTATGAAGGGGCTTGCTTCTTGTCCCATTGAAAAACAGACACGATAAAAATACTTTTTAATTCATCCTTGTTCGTGCTGCTTTCAGATGTTGATTTTAACTGATCATCTCTTTCACAAAGGATTTCTGTTCTGCAGCTCATTCAGTATTTAAGATGTGTTCAGCATGAGCTGGTAGACTCAGACTCATGTGGACAGGCAGCTGTATCCTCCATGTTGTTACGATAGCAATGCAATGAATCATCTGTTAAAGCTGTAGACTTTCCTGAGAAAAGTGGGTATTCTGAGATATTCCTCAGCTGCACTGAAAGTTCAGCAGCAAAGATCATCAGATCAGCAAGCATTTGCCTATCTGTCCTCCTTCTGATGCAAGTCCCGGATCTGGTGCCAGCAGAACTTGTAGGTCAATAAAAGCAGAGCNAATCTGGTGCCAGCGGAAGAACTTGTAGGTCAATAAAAGCAGAGCGTATTTGCCTTCCCCGACCACCCCTCTAAAATAGTGAGACCAGACTCAGTGAACTCTTAGAGACCTACTGCATAGTGAGTACTTCCTTCCTCTACTGAGGTCCTGGCCATCCTCCCTGGAAGTGTGTTAAGTTTTCAGTGTAGGGTCTTCTCAAACCGTTCTGCTGTGCATTCTCCTCAGCAGGTTGGCAGGGCAATCTCAGCTTTGTTGGGGAAAGTTTGTGGAAGTCTAAAAGGCAGTAAGAGATGGGCCAACTACATTCATTTAAGTTTTTCTTCAGAATCTCTTCTTTAAAAGGTTACTGAAATAATCTTTAGCATTCCCTTTCTTGACCAAGGACTCAGGCTTCAAAAAGGACCCTAAATATTTCCACTGGACTTAAATGTGGGCAAGAATGTATATTCCACATATTAGAATAGCAATGCTATTAAAGATACAGGCTTTTCTGAGAAAAGTCACTATTCTGAGAAATTCCTCAGTTGCATTGAAAGGAAGGAAAAAATTAAAGCCCTTGGCTCTGTTCCATCCCATGATGTAAATCTCTATCAGTCAAGGAAACATCTATCTCTATGTTAATCCAGGATAAATAAACCTGAGATAAAGTAGCCCTTTCCTAACTGCTCATCTGGGCACGTTCACTGGCCTCAGCTGTGTTCAGAATCTCTCCTTAGGAGTCCCTGACTTGGTGACTCAGGCAGTTATGGCTCAACTTCTCCAGAGTGGACCTGCTTATTTATGTAAGTAGTATCTTAATTGCAGGCAAGTTACAAGCTCTGCACACTGCGTATCTTGGCCCAGGACATCTCTCCAAGCCATTGTAGTCTGTCACCCTCCGTGCTCTGCACTTCCTGATCATCATCGTTCTCTCCTGCTTGAGTATCCTGAAGAGACTACTTGGTCCAAAGGAAGATGTAAACACTTAGGAAGCGAATGGAAAATACCAGTAGGAAACAATGAGAACCAAGTGCTCCTGGGGAAGATGGTTATATTGTTATTGGGGTGTTGCCTAATCCTTTTACTTAATTCTGAGCCATTTTCATGGCTCTGAAGGCCTGTCTGTGGGCGTGAATAACTGATTTCATAACAGTGCTCTGCATTATAGGATTAAATCTGAACAGCAAGGTATCCCCTTCTCTGTTTTAAGATACGAATCTCAGGTGCAAGCCCTTTATTTGTACTCTTCTTTTTGCTAAAGACTTATTTGCACACTTATTGATAAAAATATTCCTTTTGAGCACGGCCAAGGAAAGTGGGGGGTCATGTGAATAGCTGTCGTAGCTGAAATAGCAATAAACTGACCCTGTCAACTGATTGCAAAGCAACAGGAAGGGAGTTTTCTTGCAGATGCGGGACTTTACCAGTCTAACATAGCTTTGCAGAAACAGTTCAATTTTAATTACCTATAAAAAAATCTAGCAAAAATTACATTTCCCTAATTCAGTCTCTCTCTCCATACGTACATATGTGAAACTTTGTTTGAAGGAGCAACCACTTTTCATTTAAATGGTTGCTTTTTGTTGCCTGCTTCTGCTGCCTTGGCAGATGTTCTGTAAGATTGTGCTGCAGAAGCTGGTGAGTCAAGAGTTTTATAATCAATCTGTGCACATGGTGTGCAACAGAGCTAGTTAATCTGGACTGTTATGTGCGTCATTTAGTCCTCTCTTGAATACATAAACTCGGGGTGAAAAACGTCACCTGTTAGTTCTCAGTAACTTTGGATCCGCAAGGTGTCTTTGTGATATATTGATTAAGGCAAAAGACTGCCTTGCAGTGCTCCGGGAAAAGAAACACTTGACTAGAGATGTGGGTACATTATCTCACTTTATCAGATAAGAATGCAATTGGATATGATTTTGCTCAGCCAGAAATAATCTAATATCTGAAAGCATGAAAGATAGAGACCTTTAAGTTCTCTATTTATAAAAAAAGAAAACCCAGTTCTATTTTTTCCCCAAGAATATTTCCATTTGATTGTAATCGAATGGGAAGATACAGTATCTTTCAATTAGGCAATTAGGACAAGTGAAACGGTTGACATTTGTTCATATCTCACATATCATCTCTCTTCCGCTCCTTTTCTGCGCTCAGTATGTTTCAACCCAGATACGTGTGTGCGGCACAGGTAACGTTAAGAGTTACGGTGAAGTCGATGTCCTAGCTTGCAGCCCAGAGCAAAGCTGCAGGAGCTGTTTGCTGTGTACCCTGCCCATCCTGGGTATTGGCATGAGTGGGTTAGTGCTTCCTGAATGGAAAGGAGGAGAGAAGAGCTTGAACAGAGCATGGTGATTTATAGCCCTGAACTGATACAGGGAGCCATCGTAGGATGAGAACTCTTACCTAATCCTTCTCTGGCGTAAATGCATATGATACCTACTGGCATATATTAATGTCCCCCTGTTAACCTCTTCTAATGTCATTTATTCTGCCTCTGTTGCAATCAGCAGAGCAATAGGCCTTCCTCCTGCCAGAAGGAAAAAGTTAATCTCGCAACCTTCTCCTCCCAAGGCCACAGTCAATGTCTCTCCGTGAATCAGCTGCCAAAGGATGTTCCTGTAAAAGTCTGTTCACGCCCTGAAACTTTTTGTCTGTTATTTGCTAAATATAACCTGGTAATAATTTTACTGACTCAAGGTAAATGGGCATCATTTTTCTTTACAGAGTCTCTGTGATGCTATATAAAAAATGGCTTTATAAAGGACACATTTTCCTAAGGTATGGAACTGTCTTGGGATATTTCCTTACAGTTTGATGACGTTGGTTACATCAATATTGAATTAAAAAAAATCTATGTACATATACATACTATCTAGATTCATATCATTTATTTTGCTTAGAGGTGATGCTTACTATAATAAAGAGATGATGCTGCAAAGATATATCACAAAGTGCCTTTAAATGTGACTCTCTGATAGCTTCATCTGCACTCATGTCACTAAATTTTTCTTTCTCTTACCTTAAAATGTAAGTTTTAATGTTTTTTGTCTTCATGCAGCTCCAAACAACCATTAGAGCCTCAGTTCCAACTGCCAGACAAATTTTTTCCGTTCACCCAATGATAGTGATGCTGCAGTGGAAAACTCCTTTGGCTGACCTAAGACAAGCAACATTTAGTCTTACAGGTTAGTCTTGAGTAGCTGAAACGGAGTTATTTAGTGTTCAGCAAAATCATTTTCAAAAATAATTTTGCAGTCTATCGTAGAAAACTGCATTTACACTAAGTGCTACTACCAATGTTGTTACTCTGTGCAAAAAAATACCATTTTACAGAGGAAACATGACCAATTCATATGTTTTGTTGTCACATTATTTTAAAGAAGCTATTAAAAAAAAAAAAAAAAAGTGGGGGGGATGAGTGGTGCCATGCCTACTCCTGTGAGTTGCCAACCATGGCAGCATATTGCAGGGATCCTGTCCCACTTTCTCAATCCTCCAACTCAGTAGAAGCACAAGGACTTTTAAAAGTAACTGTTCTACTCCTTGAGTTCAATGTATTAATTCTTTTTGGTAGAAAAAGGATTTATTTGATGTCAGTAGTATCAAAATAGTCTCTCTCTTTCTTCCCTAAGGCTGAGCAGCACTGTCTTGTTGGCCTAGCCGTGCAGTACTCCATGCTGACTGACATCCACGGATAACATCTATAGAGAGAAGATCTTCTCTTTATTTCTGGTATTTATTCTGGAGTTTGCCCTTTTGAAAGTATGCCTGGCTGAAAGAATGAGATATATTCTTGCAGACACTATACACGTAACTTTACCTTCTCTCTTTGATGCTTCCTTCAACCAAACTTCTGTGTCATAGCAACACAGCTGAAATCCTCAGCTGCCATTAGTATATCATTCACCTGTGTCCACTAAGCACCTTTTCCTCACTCCTCTTTTAGTTCTATAAGACAAACTGAACCATCCTTATATAAAGAGGAATTTTCTTGATTTTTTTTTTTTTGAGTCC
The DNA here is from genome assembly GCA_013389825.1 of Crypturellus undulatus. NCBI lineage: Eukaryota > Metazoa > Chordata > Aves > Tinamiformes > Tinamidae > Crypturellus > Crypturellus undulatus. The sequence continues at coordinate 71,893 of VWPW01000670.1, forward strand.
TATGCCCATTTTTCTTAGGCTACCCTGCTCCACAGTGAAGCTTGCAAGGGAGGGAGAGGTAAGCTGGATGGGAAGTTCTTAACTCTAGCTGTTCCTTGTGTTTCAGAGGCTGTAATAGAAATGTATAAACATCTGCTATGGTTCATGTAATACATAGCTACAAATCTTGGAGCATGGCCAATGGAGAGAAAAAAGAAGTGCATACATTAATATTTTGTTTTCTATTGGTTGTATGAATGGTGACCAAACTCTGTTTCTGATGCCCCTTCATCCAGTGTGGGACAACTGATACTTCTTATGCGAGACAGGAAAGAAAAAATCAGTTACTTTAGATCATTGAAATCGCTAAGGAAAAAGAATTGTTCCCACACAGTTCTCCTCTGCTAGCTGTCAAATATCCAAAGGTTATTAAATTTACAAATGTAAGAAGTTAAAAATTCTAAATGAAAGATAAATGTTTAAGCATAATAATAAAAACTCCTAAAAATGGAATGTAGTGGGGTAGACTTCTATGCAACATTCAGTATGGACGCAAATATGGAGTGTCAAAAGAAGTTTAGGTGGGAGGGAAGCTACATCCAGGCTGAATGCAGGACTGGTCAAAGTGGAACATAGAATTTCAATGTCTCAGCCCAAAATTGCTATCCTGAGAATGGTTACTGAGCTGCCTCATTTATTCCACTAAGAGTTCCTAGAAGTTTAATATTGAGCCTTTCACAACACCCGGACTAGGCAGCAGTGCAAGCCTTGAGGATTAAAACAGGTGTGAGGAACCCCTGTCTTGGGAGAAGCACTAATTCTTTCCCTGACACCTGCAAGGGACTCGATCCACCTGTGTTCAGGGAGGATCAGACTTCCTGCAGAAATGCACAAGCTACTGCTTAAAAATGCTTGCCACTGCCACCTGCTACCCTGGCAGTGTCATACAGAAGACAGAAACTCTCTCTCAATAAGAGAGAATTACCTTCTCTATCTGGCTGCACTAACAGCCTTGCCTTAAAAGAGAATGATTAAACTTTCAGACTACTCTGAACAAGAATGTCTCTGTCATTCTTGCTGAAACTATAACATTGTGTAGAAAATAACTTTCACTAGTCCAGATAGAGGGGAAGGAATGAGCATGAGCCTTAGGGAAGTCATTTAGGAGGGGGGATTTTAGTTTTCTGTTCCCAACAAATATAGTCGCAGTCCTGCAGAGCTCAGATCGCGGGACTCTTCCCTCACAGGTAAGTGCTCCAGCCTGCCCTGTGGACTCGTATTCCCTTGCTGTCTCACTGAAATGTTTGCTGAATAGTACCCTGGATCCAGAAAGAGAGATGGTGAATGTGACTGCTCAGTAATCTGTCAGGTGAAGGTTATGATGTGATACTGTGAGCAAGAACCTGCAACTGGAGCAGGATCATTGCTGGTGTGAATGGTCTACTTGCTTGCATTTCCACTCCTTTTTCCAAAAAGTTGAGAAGCACCTCGTCCAGGCTTTAGAGAATAAATGTGCTGGCCTTCCTATTTAGTGGAAGGTTTTGGACAGGGGTTCCTGAGTAGATGTGGTCATTTCCCTGCAAAACTGTTTTAAGCAGCTTCGGAGAACTGGGATTTAAGCCATGCTGATGAGAGATGTTATTGCCTTTTTGTAAGTAACTACAAGCCAGGCACAACTTCAGGCAGCTTCCTGCTCGGTTTGCTGCTGCCTGAGTCTGCACAGGCAGTTTTAAAACTCCTGTGCCAGCTGCAGGACTGGTGCCCCCAGCTCAGGCATTTCATTCCAGGCGATGAGCTTTGTAGACTTTCTGGATCCATTCTGATCTAGAGCTGCTGCTCTCTGAGGCTCTACCCCGAAATAAAGACAGGGTACTTGTCTACACTCGGTTTAATTACTGCTAGACTCAGAGCTGAGGGTCTGCAGTCTCTTGTTCTCGGTAATTGTCTAGGAAGAGACAGCCTAAAACGTGAGTAAGCATTTAATTTTGAGGCAATGCCTCGGAATCTGCGGGAGCCCTGTTTCCCGACTCTCCAAGCAGAGTGGGGCTGAGCTGTCTCGGCTGTGCGCCCATAAAGGTGTGGGGCTTGCTAGCTCAGCCCTCGTGTAGTGCTAATGCAGTTCAGTGGCTCCAGACAGAAGCTCATGATCGGCTCCTCAGAGTGTCCAAGTCCTTAGTGAATCACTGTAATTCATATTCCTGATGTTCACTTTAAAAGGAACAAAACTCTATATCTCTATTTGTTTCTTTTGCTGATTATTTCATACTCTCCCTTTCAGAAGAAAAAGTTCTTTTTTTTCTTCTTCTTTTTCTCCCTCAGAGTAGGAGTGTAAACATCTCAAAAAGGGAGAGTTTCCTTAAGAAGTTGTTCCTTAGTGTGGTATTAACTCTTGAGCACTTACCCTGATGGAGGAATGAGAATTAATTGGCTGGTTGTGAACTGAAAATGCTGGCAATAAAAGACTCATTGTCATGTCAAAGGCGATAAGCTCTGATGTATTGCACATTACTGCAACAAAGGATTTAGGGAGAAGAAATGGTGATTTGTGCAGTAGTTATAACATTTGATCAATTTTTTTTTTTTTTTAATACATACATGCCGCTTTCTCTCGGCTATGTGAATGTTTTTAATGTTCACTTAAAAAAAAAAAAGTAATTCTGTTATTACTGAAGCTTTACAGTTCCAGAAAAGCTCACAAACAAGTTGAAGGGTATATGTTAGTTTGGCTTGTTCTCAATGTTGAAAGGTTGTGCAGATTCTGCATCCTCTGGATAAGCACTGTCTTGTTAAGGCAGGCTGCCTGTTTCCAGTTACATAACCACGTCCGTAAGACCAACTGCAAACTGACTGAACTAATGCAAAAGCCATACGAACCCACCTCATCCCATTTCTATCATTCAGAACTTAATCTGGTGATAAAATCTATCTCGGCTGTATTGGGGGCATTTTGTGAATGAGCGTGCTGCCCCCCCAGGCCTCAGCCAGCAGAGCAACCTGGTGCTCCTGCCCTACAGCTCAGGAGTCAGCCCGAGATCTGAAGGAGCAGGAGGATGGCACTGAGTAGTGCAGGCAGCAGAGTCAAAACTGTCCGGAGCTGTTGAGCAAGGACCTGTAGTAGAAAGGTTAACATCACAGAGACATGTTAGCATAGTAAATCCTTAGCCAGAAAGGGGCACAAGATGTTATACATGCCTGGAAAGGATGAAATCAGCAAAAAGGATATAAGCTGGTTGAGTAAAATGTATGTCTCTCTATGTAGGCCATCATCACAAGATCATATTTACGTTCCTTTCTAATCGTACTTGTCAGCCTTGAGATACAGAGAGGAAGCAAAAGTGCAGGGAAAAGAGAGATTTCTTCATTGCATAGATCTGGTTGAAATGAAATCTAGATCGAACTGTTATAACACTGCAATAGTGTTTTTGGAATTACTCTTCATGGTAGATGCAACTTTGAACTCTTTGGAAAGCTAGTAGCTTGCCCAGAAAGCCAAACAAGCTGTGACAACGTGCTATGGACTGAGTGGCCAGAAGCTGTCTCCTTCAGTGTCCTCTCGGAAGTGTGAGGGCTCTCGTGTTTTAATAAAGCACTTTCACTTGGGTGGGTGATGCTGCACACTATGGTAAAATAGAAAACTTAAATAAGAAAAAGAAGCTACTTGATGAATTATGTTAACAGAATTTTGGAGTCTTGAACATTACTTGCATGATCTGAGCTTTTGTTTCCTCCATTTGAAATAAATGCCGTAGAATGATGACAATGCACGATAATATGAAATGGAAACCAAATTTAATTTCTACTTCGTTGATCAGATGGAGTACAGTATGTACCTGGAGAAAAAATGGGAAGGTTCACTTAAATAAGGTGCCGCTCAAGAAATCTCTTAATTCTCCTTTTCCACCCGAGTTTTACACAGTATCTTGCACATTTCCTTTCTGGTAAGAAGTAGATATGGTGGCGAACGCACTCACACTCAATTAACTTGGAGACAGTGAACACGGTGCTGCCCTTTCCTCTCTGCACTCAGAATCAAACTGAGAACACTTCCGTGTATTGATTTGCAGCACTCTTTATGTTTAGGAGTAGCAAGATTTGACAAATTATTTGCTTCCCTCACTGACTTTATCAGTAAAGCTGTCCTGGTTTGACTAAATGCCAGGCTATTTTTTCTAATACAAAGTGATGGGAAATGAACCAGAGACATTCTGATAAAATGAGTAAGAAGATTCACTGAAGGACTAGAAAAGAATAACCAGTAGAGTAGCTGGCATTAGCAGAACACTTACCACTTGTAAAAAACTGTGTGGATGATGTATTTTTACTGTTATATTAAAAAAAAGTGTTCCCTTCATTGTCTTGAAGAAATAACACCAGTATTGTTTTTAGTACTTGTAGTAATGGACATGGTTCTCCTGTCCTTCTCTATGTCCGTTCTTACTATGGTAAATGCAGGGATTCATTTTGCAGGCCGATATAACTAATTCTAGTAACTTAATCATTAATTCTCTTTTGTCATTCTCCTTTTCTGCACATCTGTGATTAAACATTAAATGGGAATGTTTAAACATTCCGTCTGGAAAAAAATGTGTCATGTGGTGGGACAGGAATGGGAAATTGGTGCCTTGTTCTCTGTTTCTTATTGTATTTTGCATAATCTTGGTTCTGGGCACAACAGAAGTTTACCCCAAACAACAATTGTGTTTGGTGCACAGGTACTGATGCCATTTCCTAATGGCTCACAGGTGTCAATCAAAATGTTTTAACATGCTTGGCTAGAGCCAAACGCTACCCTCCCTTTAGTTAGTTGTGTGAAATAGAGAAACACCCTTTGCTATTTCAGTCACTTTGGTGACACTGAGAGGAAAAATTAGCTCATTGTGTTCAAGGCTGTGTGATGTGGGCCTGAACCAAGACTGCGACTGGACCTGTTCAAATTTCACAGTGGAAATCTTGAGAACTGTAATTCAGTTGACTTCAGGTGAAGTATCCAGGAGCTGAAATGGGAATTGTTCTAGGATTTTTTACCACTGTCATTGGCATTGGAGTGCCCTCCATGTAATATCAGTACTTATACTCCAGACTGTAAAGGTATATGGGAGTCTAATTCCTTTAAGATATCTGTTTCTGTGCTTCTCTGCAGTTTCATATCTGCTGCATATTTCCTTTTTCACATTAAATCAGTTATAATTGTCATTGCCGTGACTCAAGCATTTCTTACCTGTGCAAAAATCCTGCTGTCACCTGTGCATTTATGAATATGTTTCATAAATTTTACTGTTTCATAAGAGTAACTGTGATATCTTGGCTGCGGATGGCTAGGATTTGATCACTTCCATTTGAATGGAAAAGCTGTGGTAAGAATTAATCAGGTATCTTGAGATGATCTTGACTGTCTATTCGAGATGGACACAAGATGCCACTCCCTGGGCATCTCTGTTTCTCAGAAATACACCAAGCCACAAAGGTTGCGGTTCTTTTGGCATCGACAGGTATTTTCATGTATCGGTAGCACATCTTTTACATAATTCAGGAGTAATTCATTAAAATCTGTCTTTTACATGAGATTTTTAAAGTTATATGTTATATGTTGATGTTGATGAGCTATACATATATTATATATATATATATAGTTGTTATATGTTGATGAGCCCAAGTGGTTTGAGAAAAAATGAAAAAAATATTTTCCCATTTTTTTAAGGATTTATCTCAAATTCTGTTTTATTGATGTATTACTTTTTGATCAGAGATAAATTTTTATTTTTTCTAAATATAATAATTTCAGCATTTGACCAGTCCTGTTTCTTGTACCCATTGGTACCTTAGGCAGACAGACAAACAGACTGTTATTTTTGGTCGATATTTTTTGTTTTGATTTGTCTTAATCTATCCCGCAGTTACACCACTGGAGGGCAGAATAGAGACAAAGGAAACCTGTTCCTGAAACAGGACTTGGTGTGTTGCAGAGGTTATGCATGCAGATTATTTATTTTCTGTATTCTGCAGCTCTCTTCCTACTCGTTGTGATTAAGGCCATGGACAGTGAAATCTCGGCCCCAGTAGTCAGGGGAAAACTCCAGTTGTTTAGAATAAGTGTCACAACTTTGCCAATATTTAGCTGATAGTTCTGATAAATCTGATGGAGTAATAGACCTCTGTTTTTGAATTTCCCTTCATTTTATATGTAAAGTATGTAAGTTGCACAAGTCTCATAATTTTCTCTAGCTGCAAAAGTAAAATGTTATTGCATATCTCGCTGTTAATAATGATGTAATTGCTCTGATATGACTTTAGAAGCTCTAATGTTTATTTGCTATACTGCAATATTTTTATTGCTATTTTGGATTTTTTTTTGTCTTGTTACTCTAGTTGCTTAAACGTATAAAGATTCATGTACTCCGATGTAGCAATTTTCTTTTTTTTGCTTTTTTTCTTTTTATGGAACTATATTCTGCTGAGTAGCAATGACATAATTAACCACAATCAGCAAAACCTCACTAGCAGTCTCTGGGAACACAACATGACTCATAGCAGTGGATGCTTCTATCACTGCGATGAGGTAGGTGGTAGTACAAATGAATATTCCTAATGTAAACTATTGATTATTTTTTGTTCCCCCCACTGAAAATGACTAGCGGAAAGAATAACCTTTGAAGCTCACGTACCAAGCCCAAATGTTCCTGCGGTGGCGGTGGGCAGGAGCGGTGGAGATGCAGTGCGCTCACATCCAGAGGGCCTGTTACATAATTCAGGACGTGCTGTGCTTTTGCCACCCCTCAGGAAGGGGGGCATCTTGCCCTGTGCCTTGCATTGTACCCGTTGCAGGGAGCTCAAGGTCTGTCACGGCTTTCTACTTGTTTGCTTTAGTGCCACAGGGCACTGCTTTCCACCATGACATATAAACCATTATTTGCCCGTGGACCTACCATGTACATCGCTGAGCAGAAAAGTTGTGGTTGTTGCAGGTGGCCCCTTTCCACCTTTGCAGGCAACAATAAAACAGCTGGTGCCAGCAAGGGCAGCGCTGCTTGGCTGCAGGCCCTGCTCCAGCTCTTGTTCTCATTTAGTTTGATGGAAGCAGGAGCAAGCTCAGGCTCAGCTGAGCAGTAAAGCATTCGGGTAACAAGTTCATCATTTACCTATAAAAAAGGGCTTGTCTAGACTGGGAAAATAAGTGGGTTTAGAAGGTACCTTAGTTGATGAGTTAATTAACATGTACTTAAACAGCACATACACAGGAGACAAAGATGGCACTATTGGTGATGACTTCCGTTGTGCCTGGTGAGTACTGAAGGGTGCCTGTGACTTCTGACATCTCCTTAAGATTTTGCCTAATTTATGTTCTAAGTGGTATTTAAAATATGTGAGTTCAGCTTTGTGAACTGTCCTATTTTAAAGCCCCACCTACTTTCTGGCTAGTTCACCATGCAGAATAGACACCCAGCATCTTTCATGAGGTTGTTTCACTATTTTTCCTTCTCATTTCTTATTGCTATTTTAATCTAAGGCTTAATGCAGGTGAGGGGGATGCAAGTGGCCAAAACACTGGCATTCTCAGTGAAAATACATATTCTATACCTACCTTGTTTTCACTTGTTCGTTTTTGATTGTTTGCAAGTACAAGCACTCCTTTATGTTACAGGACAGCTCTTATAAGGGTCTTACATGGTATAGGTCTCTCTTAGAGGGACTGTATATGCCAGCCATGGAAGAACTTGATAGGACACTTGCTTGATAGCTCAGCTCAGCTGCAGGGCCATCCACCCTGCTTGCATCTTGCCCCTCTTGTCCAGGAACTTGCAGGCAAAGGCTCAAGGCTGGGGCTGCCTGGCTGCTCCTGTGGTGTGATGCATCTCCAGAGAACGTGGCCAGCAAAAGGAAGCTCTTGTGCTTTTCACTGTGAGTCCTCCTGTATTTTTGCCTGTGAGTCCTCATTTTGCTGTTGGCTAGTCTGAAATTTTCATGACTAACCCCCTCTATTAGCAGTTTATGCCTTTGTCCTTTATTTTAGATAAAGTGAGAGCATATTTTTGGCAGCTGACTAATTCTGTGTTTCTGGAAATCCTGCTTCCATTATTAGCACAGTGACTGCTTTTTACACACTGTGAATACCAACTGAGTGTAACAGTGTGTTTTGCTTGTGGTGAAGACAGCATTTAAAGTAGAGAACAGCCATTAAAGCCAGTCAAAAATGCAATTTTGATGTTTTTCATTTTTTTTTAATGGTAGACAGGTAGTTTCATGTTAGAGATAAGCCTATCTGTAAGTGAAATAATTACTCTTTAATTAAGATAATTATAAAAACAGGAATGTAAATACTCAAGGTATAGTATGCCTGAAATTTTTTCTTTCACACTATCCACAAACTTATCTTGCATACCTAAACCCTGTTTTTTCTTGATGATTACAACAGCATATGCTCAGTTTGGAAAGCAGAGTACACTAACAAACTTTATGCAGACTTTTAAGAGCTGAGATACTGAGTCTGTGAGCAAGGCTTTCTGTCACTTTCCTTTTCCATTTCTTTATTCTTTCTAGGCTTGTGTTCTAAGGCAATAGTGCGTATGTGGTCAGTGTGCCTTAGCATTCTTTTCCCACTAGATTCCACTAATTTCCAATTAGGTCTGGCCAAGGGAAAAGACTTCCAAAGTTCCTTCGGGGGCAGCAGAGGTTGACCTCTTACTAGAGACACATGTGAAAAATATTCTGAATGTCCCAGCTGCAGGGAAGTTTTGTGTTGTGAGACAACAGAGAGTCCAACCCTGAATCAGAAATCAGGGGTTGATCAATCTGCATTAGGTCAGCTGCTCATGGAGCTACTTACTTCTTTCTTCTATTCTGATAAATCAAATCAAAATCCCCCTGCCTTTTTTTTTTTTTTTTCTCCTTTTTGGAGGTATACATGACACTGCAGAACCTGACAAGGGGAATCAACCCCACAAGTCCAGAAAGCAGCATTTCTGGCACGGTTGCTGACATGCTGTAGGAGAGCATTTCCAAATACTTGGGAGCTGTATTGCACATTCATAATGTTATATTATCACAATTTGTTGTCTCTGATCTGCCTGTACTTGTTTTAGACAAATATAGAAGTAGTGTGGGAGTTGCGTGCTCTAGTGCCAGAATCTCTATTACGCCCCATGGTGTAGGAAATCCTGGCTTCTCCTGTGCAAATGTAACACTGCAAGTGAAAGTTCTTTGGGCCTAAGAGAAATGAAACACATTAAAGACACATGGAAGGAAAAAAAAGAAGCGAAGAGTGCAGCTGAATTGCTCTTCAAGGACAGTCAGTATCAGTACTATTGCTGCACAGCATGCTACCGCTATAGCTGTGTGCTGCTATGCTAAAAAAAAAAATGAGTGATCCCTGCCTGATTTGCAAAACACCAGATGAATCTGGAAAAGGCACTGAATACCCTCTGCTCCCACTGCAGTGAAGACTACGTCAAGTCAGTGGGAGATAGGAGCACTTGGCACCTTGCAGCCCCAAAGTGCTCTGGAGGCCTGTCCATACTGGGAAATTCAAGGTTAAGGCAAGTTAGCGAGAGTGTAAATTACCTGAGCCAGTCTGTAGAGAATAATTTTTAACCTGACTTTTGCAATTATACTGGAAAAATTATATGCAGAACTCATAGTTCAGTTTAATGCAACTTAGCTCTTTGTGTGTCCTCAAGGAGCAGAATTCCGCTGGGAAAAGCACTAAAATCTTAAAAAGTGCTGACTTCTAGTTCTGACTTTGCTTTGAGCAGAGTTTAGAGCTTGAGTAGACACTCAGCTACTGTGTCCTGAGGCATCTCAGGACTGAGACGTCTGCTCGCTTCACACAGTTATTTTGGAGATTGTAGCCATTGATAACTGAATATTTTAAGCCTCTCTGGAAAAGGATGCAGTAATCAATGAACAATTCTATATTATTTTTTGTCTTATTATCCAAAAATTCTTATATTTCAAATGGAAAATATGTAGACTATAATTATAATCGGTGCATTTGCCATGCTTCATTTCCGGTTTACAGGAGTCTGATCTTGGCTGTGATCTAGCCATCAAATGCCAGAACTTTTCAGGCTAAATGCTTAAAATCTGCCATCTTAAAAAAAAAATTAGACATTCTTTAAAAACATTGTCTCAATATCCCTAATTGTATGATGCCTTTAAGCAATGTTGCCAAACCATATAATACTATTTACTATCTTAATGAAGTTAGTTCGTGAATGTAACCTCTTCATATCATAATTTAGTTGCAGCAAAATGTTTGAAAATTAATCCTCAAGTTTCAGTACCCCAAAGGCAAATAAAAAAGCTGTGTGTGTGTTCATATTTGTGTTTATATAGAGATTATAAAGAGTGAGAGAAAGAGCACTTTTAAGCCTATCTGATGAGCTTTTGGGGCTTGACTCATGACTTCTGAAAGTGCGAGAGGCTGGCAAAGCTGCAAAAGTATCAAATTAATCATCAGTTGAAAGCCATTTTTAAGGTTTATAGGACAGTGCAAAGGCTTGTTATTGCTCTATTTCGTTGCGAAACGGCAGGTTCCTTTTCTCATGAGATCATGGATGTTAACATTTTCTGTTGCCATTGTCTTCAGTTTAGTGTGAGAGGGCAGAGGATGGCATTCATAATCGTGCGGCACATCAGTCTGGCCTCGGAGATAACGCGTGTCACCGCTGCATGTCAGTACTCTATCAGCATGCTGCCGAGATTTGGGCTCTGACATTCATTAAATACCGTGGCTTGTTAGTACGTGCCCAAGGTATGAATGAAGGAAGGGGAAATCTTTTCCAGATCAAGATAATCCTTACAAATTCCAGTGACAGAATTCTTGAAAATCAAGTGCTGTGGCAAAAATGTAACCTAATCTTGTTTTCTGGAAAACCTTGAAAAGGAGGAGAAAGAGGGATAAAAATTTAAAATTTAAATGAGGGATGAGAGCCTGGATGACACTTTAGGTACAATATGCAAAACTTTGAAAGATACCTATTATGCATAGCCCTAGCCTAGATATTCCAAACTTTTACAGGAGAATGAGTCGTATATAAAGATGGACATCAAATTCAAATTGGTAGTGACAGAAAATTGTTAAGTTTTGAAGGCAATTTAGTGAACTCTGTAAGACAGGTATTTCTGAATGCTGCACAGATGCCCTAACATAACCATTGCTATTATTACTGAGTGGCACTTCCAGTGACACTCTTAACAAGCAGCCAAATAGAGGAAGATGGGAAGATTCTGCCCAGAGTGACATTTGCACACTCCTGTTTTCCTCCATAAAGTAAATCCCTTGGGGACTTAAGTGAACAGAGCATTTGACCGTAGGGCTCCTTTTTTAGCACCTTCCAGAGAACCGGTGTAAATGCTAAGACCTGGCTTTTGTTTTCTTCTAAAGGCTCTGAATCTGCAAGCTGGTGCCATGGGAAGAAATTGTGTCCATCACATCCTTGATATTTTGGGTGCTACTTGAAGAGTACATAATATGACATAACTGGAATTTTTATACTTCATTACATTATGAACTTTTATTTTTTAATGTAAAGAAACAAGTATTCTGTTAGTCTCCTGCTGACGAGCGAGTTAGCATTATCCCTATGGTTCCTTCTTCCCTGAAGAGTTTGGAAATCTTGTCTCTGGCCAGGGCAGCCACCTTAACCCTTTGCAGCAGGTTCACTTTCAGTTCAACAGGATAATTGATCAGCAAGGATACAGCAGGCAGATGGGAATAGTGTGGAATTTGCCTGAAAGGAAAAAAGGATTAAAGCAACCTGGGCCCATATGTTGGCTATAGCTCCTTTCCTGTTTATAACTTTGTGGTGGTGATATGATTGGTGTCTAATTGCTGCACGGTTACCTTTAAAAAAAAAAAAATCAAAGCAGTCTAGTAAGTCACTTTCTAACAGTCTGGCTGAGATAATTTCTTTACCTCAGCTCAATGTCAATGTGTCAATATGTGACACATTTCTATAATCCTTTACTGTATCTTGTAGTAAATAACAATAATATTCATCAGGATGTTTGAAATAGGCAAAGCATTTCTGAAAGCATATCTGAAATTGATGGAAGGGATGGACCTCCTTTCTGTGGAGCTGCTCTTCTGTTGATTTCAGAAATAGTAATATCTATCAGAATAGAATATTGCTAATGTCTCTATATATCTCCATACTCTATTTGTAGGATAATGTATTTACCATGTTATATTTGCAATAGCATAGGAGATGAAGAGTCAGATCATACCCTACATGGGCAAAAATTGCACAGGCCAGGAAACTTTGCGAGTTGATAAATCCTAGGAAAAGCTTTGAATTTTCTTATCAGAGGAGTGGCATTGCCTCTCTCTGAGCAGGGTGTGGCCCCTAATCCTTGGGTATTGCATCCTGGAGGAAAAAAATCATGGATCACAGGTATGCCTTAGGGGATGGTGGCGCAAAATGCGGGTGGAATTCTGATCCTTCCTCCAATTTGTTGCTCTGTTTTCATTCCAGTATTGACTCCAGTAGAGTCACCTGAGCACTGTAACGCTGATATAGTAGTTTCCTTTGCGCTCTCCCTCCGGCTCTCGGGTTCGGGGGCAGTGCCGCTGGCAGCCGGTGGCAGCTGGCTCCGAGCGCTGCCACTTGGCGGGTGGTGGGGCGAGGGGGCAGGTGTTGAGGAAGGAATGCCAGCAGCTTGATTAATGTTCTTGACTATTAATCTAGTTTCTTATCCCTTGCTTGAAAATGATTCATAAATTCCTTGCAGATTACTTGCTTAGTTATACGATGGGAAATATATGCACTATAGGGCAAAGTTTGGGAATAGAGGTACTAGGTAAGGAGACACGTTCTGTACCTCTAATGTAATACCCAAAATACCATGTGGATTTACAGCTCACAATTGTAACTCAAATCTTATAGAAGTGTGGTTGTAGTAGTCTACAGTTTTAACGAGAAGTCCTAGAGTATTGATGTGTTAAATTGGAATGCAAAAGTGAATCTGGCTGAATCAAGCTCTCCTCATACCTTTTATGTACATAAGGCAGGGTGGCCAAATTACAGAGAGCAAGTTTCAGCTAGGTGCTCCCCAGCGTTCTCTCATTTGATCTTATCTGAGGTGTCAGGAGGTGACAGGCTCCATCAGGCCATGTAGAGTTCAGGGGTCAGGAGCAGTCTCATACGGTGGAGGAAGGGCCAGGATCACCCCGGCTGCTCCTCAGGGACAGAGGAGGCAGGCTGGGATGGGATGGGGGCCTTGCGAAGTAGAGGAGAACATTCACATGGACCATGGGCAAAGCCCACAAGCTTCCCGCTGTGTGGGCTGCAGGGTCTACGGAGATGAGACCCTGGATGTACAAACGTCTTGCAGCGTGGACATGTGGAAGAGGCAGAAGATACAGGATCCTGATCTGGCACCTTCGACTTGGAGAGATCAAAGTTTTGGATAGGAAAGTAGGAAGGCAGAGAGCACAAAAGATTGTGCTCTCTAACATAGCTCCAGGCTATGTTAGAATTTTGGAAAAAGTCTGGAAATGTGACCCTTTTCCCTGAATATAGGGGAAAAATGTAAGAAAAAACTCACTGCCCCTAAAAGGTAGAAAATGTTCTAAAGTAGTTTCAGATCCTGATTCTATAGAGGTCTTTCGCTCTATCTCTTGGTGATAGAAGTATGTGAGTGGTTGAGAAAGGAGCAGAGGTAGAGGCAGAGAGCAAATGATTGATCCTCATTCCCTCTCAAAACTGGAAATATTGGGTTAGTATGTGACCACTAAGAAAGCAAGACGAATGAAGTTCCTCTGTAGAACAACATTCACAAAATGTCCCAGCTGTCTGTGCTGTTATGAAAGTGTTTTGTGAGTTGAGACAACTTCAAAGTCACTTTTATATAAGCAGGGACACACCAGTCAAGTACTACCTGATTCTGTGGTTGAAATTACGACAAAAGTAGTTGAAGTTGTTCATCCTTCTTCTCTCCTGCCATGACATGGAGTATATTTGTGTCCGTCTGGAGGAATTAGCCTTGAGTTTTATTGGTTTAAAATATCCTTTTGTTGATTTTTGTGAAAATAATTATTGGGAATTCTCTTACTGTTTTGGTATCTGTCGTGCATTGCTCCAGTAAATAACTTAGAAAAATCAAATATTGATTTATATGTTTGGCTTCTCTTTGTTCTATAGAAGAGCAATGATTTCACTTAGCTATTATGATGAATAAAACTTCAGAGATAATTAAATGCATTGAATCCCTAAGGGAAGACTTACTTCAGGTCTGAAGTATTCAGACTTAAAAGCATTTGGAAAGTGTTAAAACCACTATCATTTTAATATTGTGACTTTAAAAAAACCTCACTGAACAGATGCCGTGCAAGTAGCTGTTATTTATTAAAGACATTTTCCTATTTTTTTCTAACAGAAAAAATCTCTAGTCCAAGGCTATTCTTTGACTAATGATATCTATTCTGTAACCCTTTAATATAACTACATTTGTTGAATGTAATACCTGACTTAAGACACTATTTGAAATTATGTGTAACAGTGGCCAGGGGCTAAGCATATTCTTTGTTCATACCATTTGTGTTGCCAGATCAACATAACAAGTTCACGTTTATTTCAAGACTTTTTATATATTTATGGTTATTGCTTTAGCTGCAGCATGTTTGGTACATGCGCATAGGTGTAGTACCTTTCTCCTGCTTCTTCCACATTAGCTTTGGGCATTGAACTCGTTGATTGTACTACCGTGATTGCAACCTAACTGTAACCTGCAAAGTGACCTAGTCATGAGATATTGAGTCATGAGTCCCTGCTAGGAAAGGCTGGAAAATTATTAACTGTAAAGATTTGCACTATGACTTATGTTCATATTGAAAAGTGATTTTTATAAGTTTTTTGATGTATGTCTCTATGCTTGTGCTGAAAAGCTGACGTTGTGGTAGGAGACAAAGCACCAAATTGCCTTGGAAGGACAAAATATCTAGATGCATATAAAACATTAATGTTGCACATCAAAATCTAAATCATCTTCATCGTACATCAGGACTGAAATAAAGAAGGCGGCAAAACTGTATCCAGGTGTGACAGACACAAATATTTTGCATGTGTTAGTGAGGACAGACTTTAGCGAGAAGACATTTAATATGCCAGAGATGATCATCATCTAGTGTGCCAAGAAATTGTCATCTTAGTCCTGGGTTTATTAGAATGCTACTATATAATATTGAGTAGAAAGATGCAAGCAGCAGATTGAATGAGGTCAGACTTTGCAGTAGCTCTTAAACTATAGTGTAGGTAGCATGAATTTATGCAAAAGATGATATCTTAGAAAGTGGAAGAAAAACAGTTATCTCTGAGCTAATAATAAAGGGAATCTGGCATAGCCTCAGTCTTAATGTAGGTGCCACAAACAGGTGTTTAAATTCATGTGAAATGAATCCAAGCTTTCAAGTGGATGGTTGCTCTTTTTGCAGGTGTACAAATATGAGGGCAGTGGAGGGGATAGTTATTATTGGTCCTTAATTTTGTTGTCTAACCAAAGAAGGACTAGACCCTAAGTAAAAAATAATAAATAAATAAAGCTTTTCCAAGTTGCTTTTCACCAGGAAAATAAGGGTTCATACTGCGTAGATTGATCCAGGAGGGACCATCCCATATTATCTTTCTTGTGACAATATATCTGGACAAGCATTGGTCTAAGACAACCATTAACCATTTTAAAACAGCCCTTCAAATCACTGTTTGCTTAGTTGTAACATGCGGTCATACAGTGCCAGCAGCCAAGGAAACTTTGCAAAGAAGGTATCAGCAATCCCAGACAGCAGGGTAAGACATTATTATTCTCTGAAAAGATTATGTGAATCAGAAGATTTATTAGATAACGTATCCAGCTGATGATAATGTGGGAGACTTGGCATCTCTGTTTTGTCTGCTTCATGAATAAAATACTGTATTTGTAAGCTTAATGAAAGAAGAAACATTTTTAATATTAAAGGGGTTAATTCTTAACTCATTTCTCTTTCACAGACAAGAAATATTTTCTGTAAGTCATAAATAACACATTTTAATAAACCAAGACTTTGATTACTTCATGTGGTCCGACTTGCATTGTAATTTTGCAGAGACTCTTTGACACCGTTCCAACATTCTGTTTCTCTTGTGCATATTAAAAGATCTACATATTTTAGACATGCACAGGTCTTCATGGTCTACTGGTAAGCAACATTATTACTGAAACTATATTTGACCTTTTAACAAAATAATTGACTTTTAACGGAAAGTGATTTAAAAAAAAAAAAAGAACTTCATTGTTTACATGATTTGCCTTTAATTTATGTTCCTGTACTGTGTGGCAATTTTTTTTCAAACTGCACTAATTTTATAGTTCAAACAAGGCTTCCATTTCACCCTTGAGCCAGGATCCCTGATTTTTCTTTCAAATGGGAGTGCATAAGCCAAATTTTTGGAATTGGTCCAAGGTCAAGTTCAGTTCCTTGAAGTTTCATCTTAAATCTGAACTTCAAGAAGGAATTATTAAAAAAAAAAAAAAAGTAGCTTATTCTTGGTGACAAATTCTAGCCAAAATGTTGATACCATTAAAAGAACAAGGGCCCACACTGGCATTTCTTCATTTTCAGCAAGTAGTTACTTTAGTTACTTTCAGATAGTAGTTACTTTAACTCTTCCTAGGAATTAGAAATTAATTTAAACAGACGGTTTTTCCTCTTTTAATTTGTTTTGTTGATGCTAATCACTAGAACAAATATTTTCTAGAGAACATTTTTAATGATATCACCTGTGGTTGCCTCCCTGATCTCCAGAAAAAGGAATGAGGAATTAATGTGTTTATGAGCTCAGCAGGTGCATGCTGAATGACTTGAATTTCTTTTATTAATTTGTTTCTATATCAGAAAAAAAAAAAGTGAGCTTTATGACTTAGAAAAAAATTATCCTCATCTGACTAGGTGTACATCAGTACAGCTATAAACCTATATTCTATATGTAATTAAGTAATGTATGAGATTAAAATTACCCAGTACTGAGTAAAGGTTGGAGAGACTGACAGGAGGATGCAATATCTTTGTGTTTAGTCAGGATGAGAGTGAAAATTGGTGAGGGTCAAAAGCCCTTGACATCCAACAGTTGTTTTAGTCTAGTCAAGTCCTCAAGTCCTTCAAGATCCTAATTAAAAATGGTCTGTTGCTGTTGAGATTGTGGCCGTGTTTTCCTCTCTGTGGAATTCCTTTGTTTAGACCTGACAGTTCATCTTTAACCTTGATTATTTATGGTGTACCTGATTTTGGCTGAGCTATATTCAAGTGGGAGCAATTTTCCAAGGACTTTGTTCATGATGAACACTTACCTAAACTTGCTACCCATTCCTTTGATCAATGTTGTCATATAAAACAAATTATTCAAGATAAAATGGCCTACTGATGTAGCTTGTAGCTCTCCTTTGAACTACTAGGCTGTGGATAGTATGTATATTCTAATGGTAAATAATAAAAATATTTATTGCTCCTTATTTATTGTTTTTATTGAATGTTCTGCAATATTTTTTTATTTTATTAACTTGCTAGATGTCTTTCTCAATTGCAATGTCAAGGAAATAGCTCCTCTGTGGCAGTGTAAAGGGGCACAAAGAGGCTGCTCTAAAGAATTCCCATGGCAAGAGGATGGGCAGTTGAGGGTCATTTAGGTGAGGTTGCAGGAGTTACAGTAGTCTCAGATAACTTCAGGGAATAAGGGTATTCTAAAGAAGGGTTTGAAAGGGAAGTCAGAAGTCATCTGAGGCTTCAGGAGTGGGAGGCTGTGTCTATGATAAGTGGTAGGACAAAAGAAGGAATGAAGACAAGAATAGGAGGAGATGGTGAAAGGAAAGACACAAAGAGAAGATCCCAGTAGAGGAAGTGAAGGATTAGAAGGAAAAAGAGCAGAAAGAAAGGCCTAAATGTAGTGGTGGAGGGTTAGTGTCTGTGCTGATCTACACTGACACTGAAACTGTGGAGTTAGGCCATCAGAGATGTGAAAGTTGCTTTTCCTACAAAGGAAAGTCAGGCGAGTGTTCAGAGAAAGGAGTCACATGAACATAGAAACAGGAATGATTTTTAAATTCTTTTACAATGACTTCTGCAAGATGTTGCCAAAAAAATTCTGAAAAATCTAAATAAATTGTAGCTGCTAATCCCCTTGGAATCACTATTTTACTGATGTTTTCAGAGTACTGTAAGATATCAGTGAAAGGTTTTTGTTTTCCAGAAACAACTCTAATGAGAGTCTTTCACAGATTAACTTTGAGTCAGGCAGGACAGGATGAGCCAGCTCAGGAGTCAGGAGTAGTGAGCAAAGCTGCTTTCCAAGCAGTTGACCTGAATTTGGATGCAAGCTTATACGAGCCTCAGGCCAAAAGTCGGTAGAGGTTGGGAAGAGTGACCATGTGCTTTATTCTCTCATTCTCAGTCCGCTGGATGGAAACTGACTTTAATATTAATCTTGTAGTTTATGAGCAGCTCGGATATTTCATGTTCACGTTCCATCAGAAATTTGCTGTCAAATTTCTCTTTTCTCCAATTATGGAACAGAAGTGTACTGTAAAGCACCTTCTTATGTCTGTGTGCACCAGGGAAAAAAAAAAAATCCCACAGCCCACCATGATATATCACAGCAGTCAGCTGAGGCTTTATGATTTACTTCACTTAAATTCTCATTTTCCTAGTGAATGGAGAGGGTCTCCAAAAAAGAAATCTTCCCACTCTCTTTCTAGTTTGCACAAGAAACTCTTCCTCATTCTTTACTAATTTCGTGAAAAGAACTATTCCTCTTCAGGCTTCCTTCTGCTGTGGTTAAGGAATCTTCTCTTGCAGTTCTTTCTTCCTCAAAGTTGATTTAGCCCGTTGTATGTTGTATATTCCTTTGCATTACGCTGAATTGCATCCCTGCTGAATTGGTGCTTCTATTGATTTCACTGGTGTCGGAACTTCAAATTCCAAAGACTTACTCCAAGGTTTAAATAGCAAATATTGCCATTTGAAGTTTTTAATCATTTGCTGCTGTGCTCCAGCTTATTGATAAAATAAATGAAAGGATTATAATTATTTTGCATTCATATTACATAAAAAAGTAAAATCTTTCTTTAGATAACTTGTGTAAACATAATTACAAGAGCTTTTTAATTCTACAGTGGGAAATATTTCAATTAATTAAGATATTTTAGCCCATTATTGCAAATTACGAATTTGTATCTGCTGTTACCCAAAAAAAGCAGCATCGATAACAATTTGAACCTCTCTGTGTTACACGTGCACAATCCCCTGTGCAACTGATGAAATTCTTCAGTGTTTGCACATGTTTGCGTGCATGCAAGATGGGTCCGATACAAGTCCCTCTTCAAAAACATAGCCAAGAAATATTTAGGATTTGAATTAAATGGACAATTGGATTTCTGACACTGGACAGAAGACATAGCCTTCTGCTTAGGCATGCTCATAACAAGACACCCTGCCAGACAGGGTGTCCATGAAGTGGTTCTTAAGGTTCAGCTGGTTCTTTTGTTTCTTAAGCAACTCACAAGCCAAAGCAGATGAGGAAAGTGTGCGGAGGAACCTTTCCTGCAGGACTGGAGCCAGATATAGTAGAACTTGGTGGTTGGTGGATTTGGCAGTGAAGACTGAAACGCATTCAGGCGAGCTGTTTGTGTGCGCTCTTTGGAGAGAAATGGCAAGACTGGGTACAATCCAACCGCAGACTTTATGAGTTGGTAACTAGGCCCTTAATATCTACTTTTTCATATGTTTCTTTTGACTAGGAATACACAGAAGCTTTTTACAAAAAAAAATGGACAGACTAGTTTCCTCTTGCTATTGCAGAATAGTTGTACAAATGGGGCTTTCATTTGTAGCTTACTTAAACAGAGGCATTTGATTTTTGTTTGATGTTTTTCTTTTCTTCACCACGTATGCAGTGAATTCATCCTATCCATCATCAGCCATTTCCCTGAGATATCTGGGCTAGGTGCTTAGCTGCCTTAGTTCTCGGTAGCTCAGAATCGTCTTCAGTCTCAAAGTGCCTCATTCCTTAAGGGCTGTAGAAAACAGCTTTAAAGCTTAGGTATTTCAATGAAGTTTTAAGTGGACTGAATCTGGATCTGACACCCACTGTGAGCACAGAAAGCCATGGGTGCAGTCTACCTCTCAGTCTGATGCTCTCAATAGGACAAAATCTCCTTTTGGTTTCCATGGAGTTATTTCTTACTCACCCATGTACAACTGAGTAGGAACTGGTCTGCAGTTGCTGAATTATTTAGTGTGTCTCTCCAGCAGGGCTTTCCAAGATATCCAGTATCTTTTATCTATGACATCATTAGCTCTGAAAGCCAAGCGGAGGCAATCTGCAAACTGAAACGTAAATTCCCAGATATGACCTGAAATGTAAATTCCAGTAATATTCCTCCTCCAAGTGATCTCATATACAAAACCCTGAGCAACGAATGCTCACCAGCCCCACGGCAGCTTACATTGTGTAATTGGAAAGCAGTGATGCAGAGCTGATGGCCAGGGCATTGTGCTTGGATGTAGCAGCAGTGAATGATTTCCAGAAGTTGATTATTCTTGGATGAATGATTTTCTAACCTATAGTACAAGCAGCACTGCTGAGGTGTAATTTACTTTTGCTACTCTGGTAGAGAACTAACCCAATGTTTTGCCTCAGTGATACCTCAGTCAGTGGTGGTGAATTGCATTTCACACACAGCAGCAGATACGTTCTCTGATGTTCTTTGACATGGATGCTCTATGCCTTTATGGTGTACGTATTCACCAGGCTGCAGGCTTTGGAATAACAGAGGCTAAAATGGAATTTGATACCTTTAGATTTGACCTATAATCTTCAAAGGGTTTCCAAAAAAGAGTTTATACATGGTGTCAAGATACAGAGGTTGCATATGTAATACTCCTTTTCAATTGTAAAATACTCAAAAAAAAATCCCCATCAGATTCATTCTTGCTGGCAGTCAGGACTCCTCAGAAGACTGAAATTAGCCTTAGCTGTTTAAACCAGTGTAACTATCCACATATCTAACTGAAGACTGGTCAACAAGATTATCAGGAGGCTTGTCCAGAACGTCCTAATTCATTTGGAGCTGATAGATTAGTTGAGTCTTGTGTATTCAAAGCTACATGCGGGAGTAAAGACCCATTCTCAGTGTCTATCCCTAAATGCAGAAATAACCATGGAGGAAAATTATCAAAACTGCTTAAGTGCGTAGTAGTGTAAAATGCTATTTCAAAAACAATTTGGGAATGAAATTTCAGAGGGATTTGAGTAACTAAATATAGAGCTTCAGTGTTTTCTGAAACTCCCATGTGGGTGGGAGCTGTTGGAGGTCATTCCTGCAGCAAGAGGACTGTGGCCCAGAGCGTGATCCTGGCCTGTTTGAAAGATGCAGCCAGAGCGGGACATGAGCGGGGCCCGCGATAGCCCAGGGCACCCTGAGCTTGGACCTGTGCTGGGAAGTGCCTAGCTCTGGCCCTGAGGTGCCTAAATGATGTAAAAAAACTATGTACTAAGAAACACTGCTCTTGGAGGGAGGCAGTGGAATTTGGCTCCCACAGTCTCCGCTTGCTTTTTTAAAGGAAGTAAGAGGATTTTTTAGAAGTTAATCCAGAGTATATCGTTATCCGTCAGGGCTGGAACTTGCCAAGAGCAGATCCTAATGTGATTGCTTAGACAAAAGTGTCACTGGAATTCTGCCCAAATTAAGGCTTCAGTGTGTAGCCCTTGGTCTTTCATGTCATCATGGTCCTAATGAGGTGGTTTGCTCAGATTCTAGACTAACTAGATCTAACAGCAAATCTTCACACTTATTTGACCACATAAAATATATTTTCATGTTAGATCTGTTTTTCAAAATTCCAAACCCTGTTTACACCCAGGAAATTGCTTCACTTGTAGCAATTTCCTTTTTTTTTAATTC
Source organism: Crypturellus undulatus (assembly GCA_013389825.1). Classification (NCBI taxonomy): domain Eukaryota; kingdom Metazoa; phylum Chordata; class Aves; order Tinamiformes; family Tinamidae; genus Crypturellus; species Crypturellus undulatus. The sequence goes on from VWPW01000670.1 coordinate 93,796, forward strand.
CATTTCCAATTCCCATTATGAAATTCCCAGGCATGTAGTATAGCCTGAAAATAGGTGGAGTAGGATCAGCAAGGAGGAAATACCTGCCCTTTTGTACATTTTACTCCCATTTAGAGAAGTAAAAGAAATATATACAGAAATCCCAAATGAAAGCCATTAAAATAATTAGCAAGATTAGCACTTGATTAACACATTTTTGATTTTTTTTCTGTATCACCCTTCATAATCAGCTGTGAATGTAATGTCGGAACTGACACGCTAATAACCTCTTTAATGTGAAAATTCCAGTGCAGTTTCTGAAACTGCAGCCCACAATTGGCCATGGAGAGCGGTGACTGTTACCACTGCCAGCGGGGCAGATGGAAAAGCTGAGACGCAGGGAACTTTGTCTCTAAGGTGCATGCAGAGTTGGTCCAGTAGCCAACTGCATCCTGCCGCTTCCTTCGTCCCGCGTAGCTGCTCACTTCCCACTTTACAGCAGAAAGGTCCTGGGCGAGACCGTGGGAGGCCGCTCTGCGCGTACGGCTGAGGCGGCCCTGCGGTTATCCCGGCCAGCTGCAGGTGAGGCTTTGCCAGCGCTGGCTCCGCTCTTCCTCCCCCAGGATTCCGGGAAGACGGAGGGTGTTCCCCCTCTCTGGGATTGGCGCAGTGCCATGAGAGATCTGCATGTTCCCAGGCTTGGTGGGAATTTGTCTGCGTAAAAACTAGGGGCATCAGAGTGTGACTCTTGTTTGTTTAGGCCCAACTGCAGTGTTTATTGGGACAGTTTTACCAGCGCGAGTGCCGCAGCCCCGGGACCTGCGCGCGCTGCCCGCAGGGAGGAGCAGCGCGCGCGACGCAGCAGACGGGCGCTGGCGGGAACATGAGAGCCAGAACAAACACAGAATTTAAAAAAAAAGATTGATACGTATTTTTCTTCCTTGATAGCTGAACTGGCTTAACAGAGAGGGGATCAGAATGTTAGGAATTACTACAGATAGCATTTTAGTGTGGTGGCGAGAAGCACTGCGCGGATGGGAAAGGTGGGCTTCTTTCCTAGCCCACAGCTGTTCTTCTGTGCTGCTTCCCTCACCCTTAGAAAAGACTCCTGTTTCTATTGACAAATGTCTTCTGATAGAGTGTTGCTGGGAGTTTCATGTCCATATTTATAACAGGGTGTGTAGCTCTTTAGCTTCCTACAAATGGGCTGAGATATGATTGCAAATCTGAATGTACTGAAGGAGCAGGAACCTTTTTTCACAGCCATATCATCTTCAATGTGTTTCCTTTTCAGCCTTCTTACTCAGCCCATCGGCTTTCCTACAGCCCTCCCCTGCAATCAAAAGGGTGTTTTCCCTTTGAGGTCTCTCAGCAAATAATATTAGTACCGTGTGAGTGCTGAGGTGGGTGCTGCTCTGGAGCGCTGATGCAAACAACACAACTCTGCTCGGCCTCATAAATTTGGCTCAATGTTTGCAACTAAGATAGCTGAAAGAAAAGCACATTTCTCCCTAATGAGAGTCCCAGAGGAGAGGCATGAGTTCAGAAATGACATTTCAACTCACAGAGTTTTCCATCAATTTTCCTGTAAATAGAGCTGTCTAAATACAGATATTCCTGCAAATAGAAAATGCACATGTTCTTCCTCACTTCCTGTTCCTGAAATTCACACGAACACCCTCAAATCTTAGGACATTTGCAGGAAGTTGGCTTCATAGATGTGAAATACCAGTTACTCTGAGACACCAGTTCTGGTAGCTAATTGCATGCAAGGGATTTGCACCAGGCTGCAGTGACCCTCTGGCATTAGCATAGTGCCTTCCAAGCCCTGCTTCTTCTGATGTTATAGAAAAATACAAGTTGACGAGGACCTGTGAAGTTGATGTGCACCTGCCTAGGTTTTCTTGTTCTCTACTCCCAACTTGTTATGATCTAAATAACTGGGATGGAGAGAGTTGGGGAAATACTGCCACACAAGCAGGAATCTTCCTCAGTTCAAGTGAGCAGGTTCTTTGGTGGAGATTTCTGTTCACATCCAGAGCTTAGGACAAATATGATATCTGTTCCGGATATGTTACTGAGAACATGTTTTGGTTGCCATATTTCTTATGAGAGAATTGCCCAGACCGCATGGTTTGCAGCATACCCCCTGCCTTATGTTCATTGTTCTGTAAAACAAAATTGTATGGAGGTCACTGTAGTGTTTTCAGTCTGAAAACACCAACGTCTTTCAGTTTGTGCTACAGAATACAGAGGGTGGTAGTAGCTGAAGTGTTCGCCACACAGGGTAAAACTCAGAGATATAATAGTATTGGTCAGAGTCCAAGGCCGAGGTGATCTGCTGAATTAACCTGCTTGCAAAACACCCTTTATTTTAAATAATTGCATGAAAGGGACTGAAGTGGCAAAGACTGCACGTAGCAACCTGAACTCCCAGCCCAGAATGCCCTGGGCTTATAAACAGGAGAACTATCACAGGGAAATTACCATCAGTAAGTGAAAAAAAATAAGGCATCTCCTCAATAGAATGGAAAGGTCATTATGGGGCACTTAAAAAGTATTTATGAACACATTTGAAGAGGTAATCAGTTTGTATGATATTCCTTGATCATTGCAAAATATACTGATAATAATGGATTACTTCAGTAACACGCTAGATGACTAATTACCATATAGTTAAGAGTCAAAAATATATTTTAAATCCTATGATTCATTAGTCATCCTAATCTCATTTTATTAGGCACGAACATGAAAACGCAGTCAAACTGAATGTTTGCAGCCGTGGTTAATCCTATCTAGCACTTTGTTGTTGGCAGTCTTGCATTTTGGTAAAGACATTTATGGCATTGGATATTAAGACTTTGCATAATTGAGCTTTGCTGCATTAATCTCATGATTGTACTGATATTTGGAAATTGAAGTAGGGTCATTTATCTGTTTTACATAGATTGCAAACATAAAGCAAGGAGACTCTCTTAAAGCATTTCACTGGGTTTTTGCAACCACAGTGAACATATTAGTGATAGAAATGTAAGCCTCAGCTATGTCTTGGGAGCGATAGCAAAGAGCCAAAACATTAGCAAGGTATCATGGCTCAGGTATAATAAATGCAGTATTGTGTGAGAAAGGAATGTGTTCGGCTTCGCTCCATATTCTGCTGCTATTGTCCAGACCTGGCACGTTTACAGATGCCACAATTCCAGAAGAACACTGGACTGATATATAAATAGCACAATAATGAAAATCAAGTATTTTGGATTACTATATTCTGTCTATCACCATACATAGTTTTCAAGCAACCTTATAGGACTCTAAGACCAATACTGAGCAGCCTTGAGTTATGCATCATTGATGTTTTTAAGACAAAATATTTCTTGATACTTACATCTTGAACCCTAGTTTTTATGTAAGGGAGGAGTGAATGTAATGAAATGACTAGAAGTGACATAGAGAAAGAAAATGTATGTGTCTGCATGTTGCATTTTTTTTATTCTCCCTCACTTTTATTTATTTTTTACAGTTGTGAGTAAATATCTTGCATTCTCCCTCCTTAAGCTAAAGCCAAGGTGATGATAAATGCACCTGAAGAGGCCTGGTGCTGTGGGGTGTCTTTGACACGATCATTGCTGCCTTCTGGCCTCAGCTGTGACTTGAATTGGGCTCCCAGGGCTGGGCAGCTGCTCTCTGTGTGTGAGGTCTGCCCAGCAGCAGCTCAGCACTGCAACCGGGTGTCTCCTGGCTGTGAGTAACTGACCCCTGCCCAGATGGTGCTGGGCTAAGTGTCTCTGCCTGTTGGTTCCTTCTCTGTTACTGAGAGTTTCAGAGAAAGGACTTTGACTCTTACGTGCTCCTTTGGGTTAAAAAACAAAACGGTTGTTGGCTTTTTCTGTGGATGAGCCTGTCCTTGTTTATGCACTATTGTTCCTACTTCTCATGTTCTCATGACCCATCAGTCAACTGAATCCTTATCTGTAGTACTGTTGAGGCTGAAAATACAGAGGTGGTATTGGTTATTCAGTAGTATTTTTTTCCTGTTTTTCATGTATGTGTATTTGTGAGTTCTGGGAATCTTTTTCCTTTGCTTGCATTGAAAGCTTGGATCACAAAATGTGCAGCTCTTGTCCTTGAGGCAGGAATGGTGGTGTGAGATTCATCATTAGGGCTATAAGCATGAGTAATTAGGCCATTTCAGTATATTTTAGCATATGGCAATGGAATGATTTTTCATTGCTGTGCCTTTTCTTTGCCTGTGGTCTTCAGTCAAATAATTGTGCTTAGGAAATGGGGAGCCTGTAGCATTATTTGTTCATATGGTTTATGACTGTAGAGATCTGTATAACTTCTGAAACAATATAGCTATTAAGTGATTGCCTTCCCAGGCTAACTGCTTTTTTTTTTTTCTTGTTTCCTTGCTGTTTTGGAAGTTTCTTCCCAGGTAATGCATGCCTCTCTCGTTTCCGTGTGTGTATATATACACTATAATACATATTTTTAGTGACTGAGGAGTGATAAATCTGTGTATGACAACTGTGTTTGGGATTTCTGTTTTCCCTCTGCAATGCAATTTCTTTTTGTGAGTGGAGAGGTAACTCTCAAGAGAAGGATAAGTATTTCAATTTTGTGGCATGATAGGGTAGCTCAGATCTTTTTAACTTGTTCCTACTTTTCTTCTTCAAGACGGTTTGGGTTTAACCAGGCTGATCTGCAGCAACACTGTAGTGCTTTCCCTATGCTGAGCGTTTGCTTTGCTCTTTAAGGCTCTCTTTACTAGCAAGAACAAGGCCTGCACATAAGAGGAGGGAAGCAAAGCAGATTGCTGCTTTTTTTTCTGTTCTGCTTGCTGTTTTCTGTGTAGTTCAGCAGCCTCTTCTTTGAGGTAATGAGCTATGTTCTCGCTTTGAACCAACGGCAGTCTGGCTGCAACCTGGTTGCAATATTGTTTTAAAAAAGAAAAGAAACCCACAGAGCAATTAGGCCAGGTTAGTCCCAGGGTGGCATATGATCAGCACTTTGATGTGTCAGTGCTGCCGTGATGGATGTGTGTTCAGCTTTCTCTAAATAACCAGGCTGATGTGTGTTGGCACTCGCCTACCTTCTCGTGCTTTGTTGGTAGTGGTGGATTGTGAAGGCAGTCTCGGCCAGAGACCGCATCGGGTGGTGTTCTGCTTCAGTTGCACATGAAGAGGTCTATCAAGCTTTGTAGATGTTTTTGGTAGACTCTTAAGGCCGCATGTAGCCCTTCTCAAAGCTGAGGTTTCTGTGTGAGGTTTTGTTGTTGTTTGCTTGTTTGTTTGTTTGTTTTATTTGGCTCTTATACAATACATGAATAAATGAAAAATATCTTATTTTAATGTGACAGAATTTTGGTGGAAAGCAATAGTGGATGCCAAATCCAATTGTTCTTTACAGAGATTATTTTTCCTTCTTTTTCAGTTGGCGTCGATACAGGCTTCATTAAAAGTCCACTTAAACCGGCACAAGTTCCCTGTTGACTCAAGATAGCCTTGAATTAAACTGCAAGTTTCTCTTTAGTTAGATGTAGGAGCAAATTGGCCCCAGCATTTCTTATACTGAAGTTATTTACTAGCCGCACCAGTTGTTCTACATGGTCAGATTTTTATTCTGGTGTGGGTTTCATCAGCAATGTAGAAGCTCCTTTTTGTAAGACTAAAAATACAATGTATCCAGCAATCTTCATCTGAAAATGCAAGACACTACAGGTCTTTTTCATTAGTGGATTGTGGTAGGTATTGCTGAACCTAGTTCAAATAATTACTTTTCAATTTTATGGCTACAGGCTATGTAATAACATTGAATATAGTTTTCATATACATAGGTCACATGAGAAATATGTTGTATACCCTTAAGCATCCTTACTCACCCATGCATTCACTCTGGCAGCTGCTGTGTACTCTTCATCATTGCATTGGGTACAGAGGTAACCTGAGCTCTGTAGTTCTTGTTGGGCAGCACCTTATCAATGGGCAACTGAAGACGCACATGAAGTTAGACGCTGAGCCCAAGTTCTTCTCTGTGACCATAAAACAAACTGTTTGGGAAAATAGAATGTAGGGTTGTTCTCGGGTGAAGATCATGGCCTCTACGGGAGAGACTTTGTATCCTGCAGTTTGCAATAGAGGGTTTTTGAAAGAGCCCTTGGATAAGGTCAGGTAAAGGAAGCTACCTTAACACTTGAAAAGCAAGAGGGGGGAAAAAGTCTTCTAAACAACAAATGTTAAGGCTTGCATTAAGTAATAGGGCCAGTCTAACTTTAGAGGCATGCAGAATTTAAGTAATGCTAATATGTCGTGTCAAAAAGAACCATTTCAAGAACACAGTAAAATACCACTGAATAAGTGACTACTGTGCATCAAGTGACATTATGTTGATCATGCATTAAATGCTGGAACTCTGGTGCTCTTTCAAAATCTGCCATGAGCCAGCAGGGTTACCCATGAATGGGGCTACTGGTTCTTAACTCCTCTTTTAAACCCTGTGTAAAACAGTCTTTGAACTATTAACTTTTTTTTTTTTTTTTTTTTAATGAATATGCACTTAATTGGAAGTGCTCTCTGTCTGATGATATTCTGTCTTGATCTAAAGGTGTTTTGTTTCTATTTGGATAATCTGCATTCTTCTGGGACCCAGTACCAAGGGCTGGCCGGTGATCACCCAGCAATCTCTGGAAGATGCCCTCTTCCTGAGGTTGTGATTATGCATTTAGGTCAGGGACTGAGCAGCTGAGGGTGTCTTTTGTAACCAGGTGTGAGACTTTCAAGTCTTCATTGAGTGAACTGGGAGAAAAGCCAGGTAAAATTTTGCGAAGGGGAATGTATTCTTGCTCAGATTGTTTTACTTTGCTCTGTTGACTCAAAATCATGCAGGCAAATAGAACTTCCACAAAATAACTCAAAAGACTCAATATTTTGGAATAATTCATAATGTGATCTACTTGATTAGTGCAAGCACATGCACTCAAAAACTGTCTTTCCAAAATTAATGCCAGTTCAAAGGGCTTATGATAAAGGAAAACAGGTAGGCTCCAGAGTAGATCTGGATAATCAGCTTTCTTGTTTTCTTTTTATCAGTATAAGCTGTGAAAATTGGCTGCAGAAATGCTCTATGATTACAGATTTACCTACTACAAATTTTGCTAATGTTTGGTTGAGAGAGAAATAGCAATTACGCAACACGCAGGTGCCCTGATAGCACTTAAAGCTGTGTTGATGAAGTAAACAGCCCTGCAGGATCAACTTTCCCGTATTTCAAAGCAGAGTACTTATTCTCTAAATCCGCTGATGCTGAAAGATGCGTCTCTTCGTGTCCAAATCTCAGTGCCAAACAACTGCAGAGAATATCAGTGAAGGAGTGACCTTGTTATTCCTGTGAGGCTGGCTCCAATGTGTCATGACAGGTAAACAAACACCATGGCTTACTCTGAGTGCTCCGTGATCCCTGTTAGTGCACGGAGTTGTTGGACTGTTGGTAAGGTGAATATGAAGCACCCCAAAGGGTTCAGCATGGGTATGGCACTCTCTGTGCTTCTTCTGCACTTCTTTTTTTAATAGATATGGAATGTGCAACCACTCCAGGTACAGCTTGTACAGGTTAAATATTATACTGAATGCCGTGTGTTCAAGTGAAACACTTGCATACTGAAGTATTCCACCCCTACAGAAAATTAGTCTCTGTGTTACTTGAATGTGAAGCACAGAGTACACAGGGGCCGTGTTCTGCTGTTCTCCTTGTTGGCTTGTATATCCTCTGAAAAACTCCTATTACAAATAATACTGTTTTATATCTAACATCTTAGGCATGTTGCTAACTTACGTCATTCTGATCTTTAAGAATCTCACTTACTCTGTGTCTATCTCCATAAGAATTTCCACTTCCTGATTATACTCTTATGTTTGTCTTTAGGATTGGAAACGCTTCAGTTTTGCAGGCTGTAATCGGAGGTAGCAAGTAGCAAAGCTGAAATTCTGCTGTGACACTAATCAAGTGGATTCTTAGAGATGTTTCAATACAGACTACAGCTTGATGCAACAATTATCTTGTGAAAAACAAAGTTTCAAGTTATTGAAAGCAATTTATTACTTAAAATATTTATCAAATTTGATGACAAGCCCAGAATTAACACAAGTAAAACCTTTGAAAGGGTCAAAAGGTACTATTGCAAAGGTTTTAAGTTGAAATTGTTAGTGTTTGTTCTGAGACAACATTTATCTGATTCTTTAAAAAATAAAGTAAAAATAAAGGGCTGGAGGAGTGCCAGAGAACAATGTACCCATGAATTTTGTACATGTGCATCTAGTGACTCCTTCCAGTCCTGGTTTCAATGCAAAATGGCTGAAAAAAAGTGGTAAGTTACTGTTTGGTTAACTAGGGAAAGCTGTGTAAGCTTGCTGGATTCTTGTTCATTGACCTCTATTCCCCATTACTAGTGAGGAAGGTCTCTGAGGGTCAACTTCTTGTCATGGAGAAATAGTCATTTTGATTTCTGCTTTGAGTTGAGGTCTGCTCGTTTGCCAACCTTAAGAGGGGATTAAAAAGTATGAAAATTTCCTTCAAGTGAGTCATCTCTATTTTTCGAAAAATTTATTTTCATGAATGCAACACAGCTAACGTGAGACAGGCCTCGTTGATTAGGAATATCAGCTTCAGTTTGGGTGGAACAATAGGAAATTTGGAGTACTTGGACTTGCTGTCTTTAAGCTTCCCAGTCAGCGTTCAGGTTTCCTGGGCCGGCCACGAGTCGCGTCTGGCTGTTTCCAGGTACAGCTGCCCTCGCTTGGGTTGTTCTCCACGCTCTGTGGAGGGCTGTGACTCTGTGCTGCCAGGCAGGCTTACCTGAACGTGAACACTGCGACACGATGCCCAACTGTGCAGAAAAGTTCCTAAATGATAGCTAGGGGTGTTTGAGAAGAATGGAGTCGGGTGGTGGTGTGCTTCAAGGAAACCAGGATAAGATGATTATTTTTAGGTCACCTGCATTGCAAATCTAGGTAGAACATACTAGTTTCAGGTAACACAGTAGCTGCTACCAAGGGGATTCATTATTTGTTTTTTGGTCTCTTCCTCTCTCTTCCCCCACATGCAAGATTAATGGCTGAAAAAAGTCAGAGTTGCTTTGTGTTTTGTTTTTGCTTTTCCTTAAACAGGGATGCTCCATCTACTCTCTTCTCAAGCCTGATCAAGCCTTTTATTTGATACCAAATAGCCCAGGTTTTTAAAATTATGAAGAAAGGCTTCATATACCATTTAAAGATACCGGTTGCTTCTCATTCAGAAGTGTCTGGCATTTAGACTTCTTACTTAAACATGTTAAAGCTCTTCCATTATTAAATACTGCTTGAGGGAACCAATGAGGGAGAAGAAATTTGGCATAAGTCCCAGTGTAATTTGGAGGCGAAGGGCTAAGGATGCTCACTATCCTATAGAATGACAGTAATTAAAATTAATGAAAAATCACTGTATAACACCCACCACTTGACATATTTCCTCAGGTGGTTTTTGTAGAATTCACAAGACCTGTGGCTTGAAGCTTTGAAGTTCCCCTGCCCCTCCTCAGTCTCACCTCTGCTTTCATATTTATTGATAGCTGAACAAATATTCCAGAGGAAAGTTCATTACTTAAAACTTTTCTGTTCCTTCCAGCGCAGTGCTTCCCTGGCTTTTTTGAGTCAGCTGAGCCTCAGACTTCACCTCTCAGATTTATGTTGCTTATTCTGTGCCACAATTTAGAAAATTCTCTTCAAAATTTCATTGCATGAGAATACATGGCCACATAAGTTGTGCAAAAATAACAGGCCACCAAAATCGGGACCCTATGAACTTTCTCTGCAGGCTTATCCAAGTGTGAAAGGCAAATAACACTCTGTTTTATATTTCTTTTCTCTTTCTTTTGTGACCAGCAACATTCTAGTAAGTGATGGGATAAGAACTGTAGAGAAATGGTTATTTCTTTTTGCAGTGAGATCCTGTAGTTCCATAGTTATTTTCTTATTGTTCCTCACTAAGTGTTAGGGTTTTAAAGTAGAACGCCCAAAGTCAAACTCTGACAAATGGGGCCTGGCCATCTGATATATATTTGCCTGGAGAAAAACTTAGAGAAGCAGTCATGAAAGAACCCTAATAGATGGCATCTTAATCTTGTCACCTCCCAATACTAGCCCCACAGGGACGTGGATCCTCTTTAAGAAGATGAAGATGAAGGGCACTTCCTGACACATTCTGTCCAGTCAGCACACTTGGGAGAACCCATTGGAAAGTGTTTAGTTCTTCCTTGTCGGGTGTCACCAGTGCACCTTGCAGAAGGCTGGGTTTCGTGTCACTTGGATGTGGCACTGAAAGATGCTCTTGAATGAGCAGAGCATGTAACATGCCAAGTCTTAATGTGTAGTGAGGCTCCTTTGTTAAGGCTGTGCTTCCTCTTGTGAAATCAACATGCTGAAAGCATGGCGAGTACTTGATGATGTGTTCCATTGGTTTTGACACCTTCAAGAAAAGGAAATAAAAGCATGTGATGCTGTTAAGCTGTTACTGTAAGTCGCAAATACCATGTAAACATGCTCTGTCCTCTCTTTTCTATTCCAAGATTTGCAGCCTCAATGGTTAGTGAACAACCAAGGCACTGGTATTACTCTAAGGAAGGAGGTGTACACTGTTTCCCTGCTTGGTACATTTTTTTCTGAGTCTTTCTTCATTTTTGTCATGTTGCAAATCATCGAGGAAGAAAACTTCATCAGAAGCAGTAAAAAGCAGCAACAAATGCTTACCCCTTGGCATATATACTCTGCAGAGAATTCCCCACCCAAATGTGTAGACACTTCAAGGTCTATGCATACAAGTTTGACTTGAGTTGGAATATAGGCAGCCAGCCAATCAAGAAATTATGCAATTCCTTTCTGAGGTTAAAAAAAAATTCTATTTAGCAGGTTAATAAGTTATCCATGAAGCTAAGGAAGCATCAGAACTGGAGTCTGTGATATCTCATATTAAATCTCTAAAATAAACATGGAGAAGTAGGGGGAAAGAAACTGCTCTGTGAAAGAATTGAGTAATATTGTGATTTCCCTCTTCCTCACCCTTTGAACATATTGCTTAATCGATGGTGAAAAATGTAATTGCTCTCCTGAAGGATACACATTGGGTGCCTTTTGGTTCCACTATATATTTTGCTTTTGGCAGCAATAAGTTGCCTTTGTGTCCTTGCAGTTTATTAATCACATGAGTTTTGAGCAAGATTGTCATTAGAAGATACCCCGGATTGAGTGAAGTTGATTTTTAAAAATAGTCACTAATTTAATGAAACGATGCTTTTTGCTCTGAGGTGTACATCTTGCACAGAAATAATTCTGACTTTATTCTAATATACCATGGAAAAAATGATTCAAGTATACCTCATCCCCAGAAATATTTGGGTTATTGTTCAGCTGCTTTGTACCTTTTCTGCTTTTTGTATAACTTTACAGCTGAAGTTAGGGCAGGTGGAATAGAAACAACTTCTTACAGTCACAGATATGTTTGCAAATAAATTCATAGAGTTTAATTGAGTAATTTATTGGGCCATGGTATCAGTCAGGAGTTTTGACAATAGTTGCTTATCTATGTAGGTGTTGACTAATCATTATGTGGTGTTTTAATATATATATATATTTTTTTGTCTGGAAAGCTGTGCTAGAAAGAGCACAGAAAGACGTTCACACTGCTGTCATAGGGTAAAGACTGTACCTCTTCAGGGCAGAGGCTCCTGTTTTTTCACAACACTGAACAAAAAATCTAAGCTTTTATTTTTTTTTCCTGTAAGAAGGATGTTTCATTATTGAGTGTTTTCAGAAAATTCTTACGTTGGTCATTCAAGACTCACCTGCCTAGGAATATAAAATAGAAATTTTGCTTTTTTCTTCAGTTAGTCCTGGGATTCAACTTTCAGCCTCTGTTCTTGCTTGGTAGATTTTGTTTCTTCCTGTCTTGTCTTCTAGGTTTTATGACTACTTATTTATAGGTTTGTTTCTTCCAGGCAGTTAAATTGATCTTTAATTTTATTTCATGACCACAGAGGAAAAGAGCACAAGCTCAAGCAAGTTAGGAGGCAGACAAGTATTGTACACACTTTCCTGAGGCTAATCAGAACTTTTCTTTCGTGTCTTGACTGCTGCCTTTTGCTCTTCTGTGGAAGAGCATTCTGAAGAAAATCTAGGGAAAATGTAGTGCTTTTTACTAGACTAAATGGATGAAAGATATTTGGTCATTCAAATGTATGTGGCCAGCACAAAGTCCAGATATGTGTTTGGACACCAGTGCAGATGAGTCATCCCAAGAGCACATGTTTGGGTGTGGAAAGAGCAGTTTGCTTGAAAAAAGCAAGCTTTGCTCTTGGTGGCAGAGCAAAATATCACTCTGTCCAGTCCTCTCAAATTTGTTTGGGGTTAGATGTGAAGGTGTAGATACATGAGTGTTTTTTTGTGTGTGTACCAGAACCTATGACTCTGCATTTGCCTAAGAAGTAATTTTTACTCAAAAGAGCAGTGTAAAAAAGAGCAAAGGTGTTAAGGAGCATTCTGTGATTTCAAGCCCCTGAAGGGGAAAGTGGTGCTGACAGGAATGGGAATTGTGCTTGATACCAAGGTGACAGTGGCTGCCTCTATTGCCTGGTTGCTGTTCTGCAGATGCGGAGATTCAGCATCACCTTCATTTTTCTACTGAGCCTGATATGGGATGTGCCTCTTTGTTCCTATGCCTTCAGCAACTGTAGTATCTTCAAAAGGAAATTGCTTTACTACTGTTTCAATTTCTCTTTTAAATATATATATATATATATTATCTTCAGTTTCTCTTTGGTTTTATGGGATGGAGCAAGTGATTACTTTGAACAGCCCCAGCAGTTTCCCCACAGCTGTGTGGGGCAAGGCTTTGGGCAGGGTGGTAAGTCCCTCCATCAGTTGCTTGATGTACTGAGAAGTACATCCACATGGGCTGGCTGAGATATACAGTTATGTGTGATAGTATTTCATGAAACATTTAGTGCTCAACTGTGCTATTAAGTGTTCGTGGTAGGTGCTTGTATTTTACATTTAGGAGGATATTCCTTTATATTGCATTACACAGTTCGGTCTTGATTCAGGATCAGTTGAGCGTTTTGCTAAACAGGACTCTCCTATGTGCTTGAATGCTAGAAGTTATCAGGTGCCGCACAGGGAGTTCATGTTAAGTCGTTAGAAGCTATAGCAGAAGCTTTCAGTTCCTGGGTCAAGAATGCTCTGCAGACCCAGTAGGAACATATAAATTTGATGCGCAATGTGCTGGTTTGCTCTGACATTCCCTGATTTGATTTTTTTACCTTGTTAAATAAAAAATTCAGAGCCCTTCTAGCAGAACAGGATCTTATTTCTGTGAATATTTTTTTTCTTTGAATTTTGAAAAGAGTTTTTGATGATCATCTTGATGGCATCAAAGTTTCTGTGAGTGGTACCCAGCAAGCAGCCTCATCCCTTTACACTCCTCTCTGATTTTCCTGCTTTTGTGACTTTTGCATATAAGCCACCTGATTTCCGTGAAATAATTGGGAGTACACATTTGAGATTAAATATCATTCTTATCCAGTTTTGTTACAATCTGTGCATGATAATAAAGCATAGAATAAATTATATAAAATATGCTGATAACTTTTCTGGATTCCTATTGCCAAGTTAGAGAAAATGGAGCTTGCGTAGTATTAACTTTTCTTTGTTTCTTTTTTCTTATCAAGTTTCAAACGTTTTTGAGGGTTTGGCAGGATTCCTAATCCCTGAAGCTCTAAATGATTTATCGCTCCCCTGCGCATGCACCGAGGCCGTCGTGTGCCAGCCGCGTTGCCTGCTCCCCTCTGCCGTTCGCGCCCTTCCCTCGGGGACGGTGCGCGCCAAGGCGGAGATGAACCAACCGCTACCTGGTCAGGTCACCAAGCTCCAAGTTTACCACTCCTAAACATGGACTTTCAGATGGGAACACATGTAGAAGACACATTTGTAAGCCAGGCATATCCCAACAGCAAGACTGAGCTTTATCCTTATTTTGCTGCCTCCAGAGGGGTTGGCTGTGTAGCATGTCCCGCCCCAGACTGTCTGTCTGGACATCATGAGTCTTTACGAACCTGGCAGTAGCTCTCAGTCTTCTCTGTATCACCATTCCAAAACAATTGGAAAAATAGACTTTTCTTTTCCCTTCAGCTGTAAGTTGTGATTTCCTGGATTTATGTACTTGACTTTTATTAGTCTGCCTCCCACCCTTTCGCCTTTTCCAGGTAGCCTTTCATCTCGCAGCTCTCTGCCTTGTCACTCTGTCCCAAGTCAAAGTCCTTCTTCCATGTTTCCCGGTGGTGACTGTTCGTGTCTGTGGGGTCTTTCTGCAAACAAATGAATTTCTCCTTATCTCAGAATGGTGGAACGTATTTTTGTTCTGCCTTCTATAAGGACTGATGAAACAAGTGTGAGGGCCTGTCTACAGAAGTGGGGGTTTCACTACAGATATTCTTCAAAGTCTCTTTTTATCCTATTATAAAAGATAAAGCCAACTGCTGTGGTGAGAAAAGTTGTTTTGGTTTTGTTCAAGGTGGGCGATGGTACCTATACAGATAGAAACCATATCTCTTCTCCGACCCCTTCTTTGGGAAAATACTTCAGAAACCTCTATGTAAAGGATGTGGCTTTTTTTTTTTTTTTTTTTTTTTTTTTTTTTTTTTT
>VWPW01000670.1:108510-210133 GCA_013389825.1 Crypturellus undulatus
TTTTTTTTTTTTTTTTTTTTTTTTTTTTTTTTTCTTCTCTCCCTCCTGTCGCCTCCTTCATGTGATGAAAAGTGCCACACCTTGGTGTTTTGCATGTCTCTCCTGCGGGCTTCAGCAGTCCCTCGCAGCATGCAGTTGTGTAGCAGATTCAGAGAAGTTGCTTTTTGCCCTAATATCTGCAACAGGCTGTTCTTAGAACTGTATTTTTCACTTGGCTTGAGGTCTTGTTCTTGTTGGTGAAATTGGCTGGTTGCAAGGCCAGGTGTCACCTTGGGAGTTGAGGCATCCCTCTTCTCCGTTGCCAGTGGAAGTCAGTGGGTTATCAGCTAGACTCTTGCTCAGGCACATAGTAAAAACCCAGCAAATTCCTTGTTGCCCAGCAGACTGTGTGCTGGGGCAGTGCGAGCCTCCCTCCGCCGAGCAGGTTTCTTACTGCGAGACATGATGGCTCTTTCTTCCTGCATCACTAAGTAGTCATGTTACCCTGTGCTGATTGTGGAAATATCAGCCCATGCTGTACAGTATCTTCTTGCTAATAAATTCTGACTATACACCTGGCTCTGCACAAGACAAATGCTTCTGAACTAGTCAGTGTCGGGGGAAGACCAACAAAAGGTTTGTACAGGGGAATTTTATTTAAACAAAGATTTTTCCAGAGCTAGTAGTTGACTCCAGTGTTTCACTGGCTGGATTAATTTTCTGTTCTACTGGAACTGTGAAAAGATCAAAAGTTTAATGATCAGAGGTGCCCAAATTGTAATGCATTATCTTGCTTCTCTTAAAAATATTGCAAAACCAGAAAATGTTTTTAACGTAATATGATGTTCCATTAGTCAAAATGTAGCCCTTAATAAACTTGCACTCTACGGGATTGAGCGGTGGTGGCAAAGGAAACATTACACTGCTTATGGCAAAGCAGCCCTGACTAAAAGCTGGAGCTGATGGCATTAGGATCTCTGCCAGACTCATTTCAGCTTCTGTTCCTTGGTCTCTAACTTGCATTGTTTCCTCCTCTAGACATTGTAGTCCCTTAGAATAGGGGGGAAAAGTAGAAATTACAGCATTGCCCTGCATGTTGTTGGTACCTGACCAGGGTAGCTGATTGGTGGTGGTTTGTGCTGAACATGTAGTGGAAAAATGACATAGTTTGAACATATGATTGTAGATGATGTTTGTACCGGGCACGTTTCTCCCACAGTGAATATACGTGTACGTGCACTGAGAGGATCGCAATCAACACTCCTTTGAAGGAGTGTAAGAAGTGTAAAAAATGCATCTACCTACCCATAATGGGTTGGACCAGGCTGCTGCTTTTATAAGAGTGACAAAATGCACCCTCTGCGAGATCACAAGGCTAATACCAGAGCATGGATCCAAAATCATAGAATCATAGAATGCCTAAGGTCGGAAGGGACCTCTAGAGGTCATCTAGTCCAGCCCCCCCTGCACACGCAGGGCCACCTAGAGCACGTGGCACAGGGCTGCATCCAAGCGGGTCTTGAAGATCTCCAGAGAAGGAGACTCCACAACCTCTCTGGGCAGCCTGTTCCAGTGCTCTGTCACCCTCACCGTCAAGAAGTTCTTCCTTAAGTTCCCGTGGAACTTTTTATGCTTCAGTTTGTGGCCATTTCCTCTGGTTCTGTCAGTGACCACCAGTGAAAAGAGGCCAGCCCCATCCTCCTCATTGCCTCCCTTGAGGTACTTATAGACACTGATGAGGTCCCCTCTCAGCCTTCTCTTCTCCAGGCTGAACAAGCCCAGCTCCCTCAGCCTCTCCTCATAGGGCAGATGTTCCAGGCCCCTGATCATCCTCGTGGCCCTGCGCTGGACTCTCTCCAGCAGCTCCACATCCCTCTTGTACTGTGGGGCCCAGAACTGGACACAGTACTCCAGATGTGGCCTCACCAAGACTTCATTCTTTTCCTTGTTTTGTCAATCGTGCTCTATGTAGATCTTTAATCTCTCTGTAAGCTGGTTAAACTTTCTTCCTAAGAGAATTATTTCTAGTGCAGAGAAAGGGAGTGTGTTAAATGAACTTTCACAAACACTGGGCAAGCACCGTGAAATACTGGGAAAGGTCCCATAAAGTAGCCCTTCGGCGCAGAGACTGGGCCTCAATCTGTTTAGCACTATGCTGTTTATGTACTTCATAAATACTTAATAAGTCAAAGTGCAGGTTGTGGGAAGGATGTATGCTACAGTTAATACTGCACTTTATCTATTTTTAGGAAGACACTTGGCTGCTCATCTACAATTGTTGCAATCGGGAACAAATACTTTCAGTCAATGCACAGTTTAAAAAATGTTAATGTGTTGGACTTGGTTCTGATGTCATTTAGGCAGGTGCTGCTCTGAAAGAGCTTTCTTGAAGTTCAGGGTAAAACTGATCAAAGGTGACATCAAAAGCTGTATAATCTATAAAGCGATTGTACCTGCATGTAGAACATACTGGTTTGCAGTAAAAGAAGAGAATTACTGAATTACATTAAATAGTTGTCAGTTCTTTAGTAGTATCAGCAGACCTCACTTCTGGATTTTTCTGAAGTGATGATGGGAGGGAAATAGTTTTAATAAGAAAAGTTGTTTTTGAAATATTTTGGAGATGCTGCTACAGCAAGGTCACGATATATGGTTGAGAGCTCCCAATTCTTAGGTGGTTAAGTATAAGACGTTGGTTGTAGGCTGCTGTTGTTGGCCATAGAGTCTTTGTGGCTGACTAGCGCTGGAGCTGACACACTGAGGCAAGTCCCAGGCATTTCAAGTGCAAGGAGATTAAAATACTGTGAGATTAAATTACTGATATAAGGGGTAAGATGGTACTGATCTGGCATTCACCGGGTATGCAAAATGAGCATCCCTGAAGCAATGCATGATGAATGTGAATATGACAAACACTGTCAGACTTTCCTGCTCTTTATCTACACCCAGTTTTGCACAATTACCTTCTTATCGCATTAGTCCTCCTCACTCTTCTGACCATTTGCACAAGTGCTAAGTCAGTCTGAGACAGGAAAGCAGAACTGCAGATTTAGAGTATGGTGAGATCAGAGTAAAGAATACCACTGCACTTCAGAAAAGGTTTTCGGATGAGTGTTTTCATTTTTTTTAAAGGCATATTTTAATAATCTTTTCATGTTGAAGATCAACATTCATTTGATAGCACCAGGAGTGAAGTCAGAACCCCGCAGCACTGGTGCGGAGCCGGGGAATGCTGACACTGCACATTGCCATCTAGCGGAGCTGGTGACGTTTGATCCTCTAACGGACGGCTGCTCCTTCAGGTCCTGTTTGAAAAGGCTGATTTTAAAACTCATTAGTGTTTTCTTTTTTTGTTTGTTTGTTTTGTTTTGTATCTGTTTAATTCGATAGCAACTGATATCAGTTTTATATTGGAAGAAAATGTCTCCATCTTGGCTACGTATTTGCAAAATTTTTGTTTTTAAGTTACAGCACACTAATTGCACTGGTTCTGCAAAGAACTGCTAGTCTCCGTAAAGTGATGATATGTGGATTTAGCATTTTGTTTTATGGTTTTGTATTATTTTTGTGTTAAGTTGTCCAGTATAAATGTGTGCCCTCAAAATCATTAGAATACCCCAAGTACACTTGCTTTCAGTACAGATTTTGTCAGGAGCGAGGAACATGCATTTCACCCCTATCGCTTTGCTTAAGAAAGTTGGTATTCTTTGTCTTTTCCTAACTGGAAACCTAATCTCCTGGGCTGCAAGATGTTGTGGCTGAACAAATCACTGTTGGGGTTTTGCATTTGTTTGTTCGGACAGGGAGGGTTAAGATCATAGAAATGCTGATCAAGTTCCTCTCTGATCCAGTGCTGTGTAGTCACAGGCAGTCTGAAGTATCTTGTGTGGAGACAAAATTCAAAATCTTGTATTGCTGCATTACTTGTTTCCTCTGGTTGTCTTGTTCCTGTTTAAGAAAAGCCATTCTGCAATGAAGGTGTGCTAGTTCCTGCGATTATCAACTGTTCAAGGAAAGCAGAGGACTTAGAGTTGTTTGTTAGGTTCATTTAATAATTTGTAGCTAAAATGTGTTTTTACTCTCTATCCTTCACTGTAAATTTGAAATTCCATGAATTCCTCATATAGAAAAACAGGAGCAATGGCCATTAGAAAGATGGGAAGCAAGTTCTCCAAGCAGAAACCAAGCCATTGGTTTCCCTAAGTCATTACTAAAGCCAGCTGGAATTCGACGGTTACATATGTGAGCCTGATTTTAAAAGAAAAATCTGCAGGTGGAGACCATGGTAAAGGAAGCTTGTCAACCTGGACAAACCTGTTGGTAGCGATAGGGTTGAATAAGTGATGAGCGCTTCTTAATTTTGAACAGTTGTTATCCAATATCCTTCAAAAATTCTAAGGTTTTTTTGTTGTTGTTTTTGTGTTGTTGTTGTTTTAAATCACAGGTCCAATTTCTAAGGCTGGACTGAGGGCAACTGGGAGTGGTGGAACAGCGTAAGGATGGGCTTGGTTTGTGATGTGCTTTGGGTTTTTGTTGTCACTTTTTTTATGAACTCCCAACTTGATCAGAAATATCATCTTTCTTCTGACTCCCAGAAAATACACTAAACAGGAGGATGAAACAAAGGCAAAAGAAGAAAGATGCTCAGCTGGGAATAGCTCATAGCCCATATGAGCTCTTCAGCTCAAGCTTTGAATGTGATTCTGCTCCATCAGTCACTGTATCCTTGATTTTGCCCCCATCTGTGCTATTTATCTTTTTCTGGGCTTAGACCTTGGTCTCCCACCTTGCAGGGAAACATACCTAGGTAATAAGGATTTCCTTGAAGAGTCAAGGGACTCTGACTGACCAGAACAGCTCTAGTTTTCTAGGTGGAAGGTGAGGGATGGGAGCAGTGTGTTCCTGACTGGTTAAGACATTCTCTCAAAACACTGCTTAGATCTATTTTAGATCAAAGAAGCAAAAACACCCTAGAAGAGCTTTTTCCATTTTCTTTTTTTCCTCCTTCAGTTAATGTGTGGTCAACCTTGACAGGCATTTAATGCTTTGCCAATATTCTTTAGATGCTGCAGACACCATCTTTCTAATGGATACATGATGTAATTATATTTCAGAATCCTATAAATTCATCTCTACTACTACAGCTCTAGCCTTTACATACAGTTGAATACTTTACAATGCGTGTATACAGATAAGAAGGATGCTGCCCCATACTATTAAAAAGCTAAGACAGACCATTGAACAAGACCCAGTGGTGGTACTTAGAGCTGACTGAACAGTGAAAGTTTTTTTTTTTTTTTTCCTTTTTCTTTGTCCTGTAAAATACTTTCTCCAAATCAAAACTTCTTGTTTTTGTTATTCTACTGTAGCACTAAATGACCAGAAATATGAAGAAAAGACAAGAAAAAAGATCTATGGGACTTGAGGAGTTGGCCTTTTAACCCAGGTTTTCAACACCTGGCTTTAGTAAGACTTCGATGCAGCAAAGGCTGATGACTGATCCTTGTGCTGTTGTGCTGTGTGGTGCTGATCTCCTACCCATTGGCAAGCTACTGTATAAAAGTTTTAAAAAACAAAAGCTTTACAAATGTGCTGGTTCTTGAAACTACAAACGCATTTGTTTTACTCTATTTGCAAACTTCAGCTTGGCATTAGTTGTGGAGTTAAAGGGTGTATGTGGAACACTTGCCACAGCAAATTGCTGGAGCTGGAAGCTGTAGTTCTATTGGGAGTGTTGCTGCCTTTTCCTTGTCTAAACGTGTGTGGGGGCTTTTATGCAGTGATTGGCTGTGACAGGAATCAGGATCATATGTTCTGCTGAGTTTGGGTAGTGCCCTTTAGTAGCACTTTGGGTGTGCTTGAACCACAATATTTGGATTCCCAAAATGTGGACGATCTGTGTGCTGGGCATTAACTCAGTCTACAGTTCATAACTTTCCCTTGTCTGTCCTTAAGGATGTTTCTAAACAAGTAGTCAGCTCATCCAAATGCTAAAATATGAATATGTTGCTGTGAACAAATAAGGGATTTTTTCAAGAGTATATTAGCTTCGCTAATTGGCAATACTGTAGGAAAGGAAAAATATCAGATGCTACTTAGATGCTACTTAGTGTCACTGTTTAGTAGAACCAAGTCATTCTGCAGCACCTCTGAGTGGAAAAACTCACCTTTAACAAAGGTGGTTCCATGTTTCCATAAAGTACCTAGTAAATCCAGTGCTATATCGGCCTACTTAAACAAATCCCTACTAATTTTTCTTGAATAAAGAGCAGAGAAGACCCAAGTCTTAAATGGTAGCTTTAAGAATATCATTTATATGTTAGATAATGATGACTTCCATTAACCATACTTCATTCTGGGATTAATACGCTCAGAATAGCTTGGCTTGATTTTCATCTTTTTCCTTTATTTTTTTTTCCCCTGCACTCATTCGTTCAGTTCCACATTCCTCCTTTTCAGTTTTCAGTTAAAACTGAAAAATAAGATAGCCATGTGTTAGGGCAAAATAAGAGAAGGAAATTACTCAAGATGAAAGAAAAATAGATTTTTTAATAGCTTAAAAAATCTTATTTGCAGCAGTAGGAATTATGGAATGAACTACTGGAGCAACTCGTAGTAGCAGCAAG
Organism: Crypturellus undulatus; assembly: GCA_013389825.1. Taxonomy (NCBI): domain Eukaryota; kingdom Metazoa; phylum Chordata; class Aves; order Tinamiformes; family Tinamidae; genus Crypturellus; species Crypturellus undulatus. The sequence continues at coordinate 115,116 of VWPW01000670.1, forward strand.
AAGAGGGACTCTTGTTCTCTTGTTTCATTAGTCCTTGTCCAGACTTTGAGAGAGTCTTCTCAAGAGCAGTAGACTGGACTTTGCACTTCTGGGGCTCCTTCCTGTCCTCTGGGTTTGAAAGGGAGAATAAGTGGCAAACATCCTGTGTCAAGAGCACTGTAAATATGCAATTATCTACAGAGTCTGTTACTCAGAGTTGTGCTCTATGTTTTGCTTTTATTTTTCAAAGCTACTTCCTGTGTTTTGAGGCATGTAGAACTGCGTGTGATTTAAAGCCTAGGTTGGCCTCTTTAGGTATGCCACTGTCCAAAGAAATGCTGGATTTGAAAATGCTGACTGAATAGGTGTTGCTTCTATGTGCTATATTTCTGTGCTATGTTTTAACTTTTGCAATAACTTAGAAATAAACTCCTAATACAAAATTTCAGTGATCAAAAATGAAATAAACCTTCAATTGTTTCTTGTGATTAAAGAGGCTATAAATCAAAGCATGTAGGTAACTTTTTATATCTTGACTTTCCGTGTTAGCTCTTTGATCTTCAAATGCAGATGTTCAGCTTGGTGCCCCAGTTCAGTCCGGCATCAGGTGACACCTGAGCCCCGGTGTCACCGCCGGTTCCGTCGCCGGCAGCCTGTGCCCAGCAGCACCGTAGCCTCTGCCGCCGTGAGGGGTTGTGGCCTTGGGCCAGTCCCAACCTGGCAGCAGGTCTGAGAACTCTCGCAGGGATGAGGTTTTGTGCGATTTCTCTGGCTTCTTATTCCGTGCGAGCTGGTTTTGTCTTACGACGTGTAATATATTCTCTGATCTCAGAAAAACTGGTTAGACCAGGGAAGCAGTTTCTGAATTTCAGTGACCTCCATAGACAGGAATAAATAGCTCCTGTTAGACCTATGTGACTACTGCTGCTTGTAGCTAAGCAATAGAAAGTGAGAGAACAGAGCAGGGCAACCTTATTATGTATTATGCACCAAAGTAAAATTTTGCTTATTTGCAACTTTGCTTTGCTTATTGTGCAAAAGGTAGCAGAATCTCCAAGTAGGGAAGAGTTCCTATGTTAATCATACAGTTCTAACTGGCTGGCTTGCTTGTACCAACCAGGAAAACAGATTGTTGAAACAGTGATAAATGTTTGCCCACTTCATGAAATAAAAATGGTATTTAATCCCTGCACTGCTGTGCCAAGAACACTGCTGATGAATAGCATGGCTGTGTTTGTGTGTTTGTAGGCTTCCTCAAGCTAAACTTTTTTAATGGAATTCCATTTAAACTTGCTTCTAACACGTGTTATATTTATGCTCCTTTCTTTGCACAGTATAATGGATTCTTTAAGCTTTGAAAGTGAGTTGTTGTGGCCTAAAGTAACAAATCAGTTTTGGAATGCATGCTGTCTGTTGTAAATGATTTGGTGGTAATAAATTTTCTGGTACAAAGCAATAGGCAGAGTTTTCATAATGTTGAACAGTTTAGACTTGTCTTGAAGGGAACAATGTCGCTAAAGCAATGCACTGGTTCCAACTATTTGTTATTACAAAAGACATTTTTTTTTTCCTTAAGGTAGAATCCTCATCAGATTTTGTGCTTTGCTGAAACTTGTTTTATTTCATATATTACACAAATAAAAATATTTGAGCAAAGTTGTATATCTATTCCATCTTTTTAATGTAAACTTTTTAGGCTGCTTAGGAAAACTTATTCAGGTAACCTGCTATATTAAAAGCCCATTAACATGGATTTGAGTTACTTTTTAAATGACCTGATTTACTTCAGCTAAACCTTAAGGAGAAAAAAAAAAAAGTAGTACAGAGCTGTTTGTGGTACTTTAAGTGTGTCTTGTTGTTGTTTTTTTAAGTGCTGTCATCAAATTTTCTCTTGGAACCATACGCAGATGGCAGCTTCTAGAGCTCACCACTCTACAGACAAACATGCTGAATTAAATGCTGGGTGCTCCAGAAAGTTTTTGAGTTAGAATTAGATTTTAATTAAAACTAGATATGAAAGAACTATTGATAGGCAAGATTCTCCCTTTTCCATGCACTGGCTCACTTATTTCTGGGTCTTATGCAAGGTATGTGTAGCCTGGAGTCTTCGTCTGCGCATCAAGTGCTGATGACTACAGGGCAGGAGACAGGACTTTCTTAATACCCAGCAGCTTCACGATTGCTTTACTGATGCCTTCTCCCCTGCTGCTTACTGCAATGCTGTAGGGAAATGGGCTTTGCAAATGAGACAAAATGAGTTCAAAAATCTTTTGTGTTAGATACTTGCTTTGCAAATTACAATGTTGTTTTTGATCTTGGATTTCTTCTCTCCTGCACCAACAAATATTAATTGAGCTGATTCCACAAAGAGAAAAGTGATTGTAGGTCAAATCCATTGGAAGAGAGGATGCATTTGAACAGGAAAATACAAGTAATAGCTGGGAGTTGTTTAATTCTGTCTTTATAAGCATCTACTAAAGTATAAAGTTGCTATTGAGAGAAGGGACTATGATAAGTTGGGCTTCACTTGAAGATAAGAAAGAATTCTAAGCTTGGAGGGAAATGAAAGTGGTAACAGTGACTTGCTCTTTGGGAAGCATGGATAATTGATACTGGAAGCAAAAGGAGGCAGGGAGAAATCTGAGACCAGTGGAATTGAAAATGTCTTTTTTTAACCCGAGAGCAGTAGAAACAAAATGAATTCTGCCCATTCTTTAGGCTGATTATACTACAGTGATAGACAGGCAGAACTGAGCAGATGAAATAGATCGTGTGTTCATGCACGGTACCAGTGGGATACATCCTTCCCAAAGAGGCAACACCAGTAGTGCTAGAAAGCAGGAATAACATGGTATATCTTTAGATGACAGATATCCAAGAGATTTTCCAAGAGGTAGGCAAGAAATTCAGTAATTTGTTGTTCCCGAGGAAAGGAATGTAGCTTTCTGCTTCCCAGCCCCTTCTCAGCTCTTGGAAAACTGGGAAGTTCTGGAGTTGAGTCAGAATTTAAATATAGAATCATTATGGTTATAAAAGGCCTTTGGGATCATATAGGCCAACTGAATGATGTAACAAATTGAAGACCTGCAAGATGGAGCATATCACATCCCAAACAAGTGATTTATGCATTTAAATAATTAGTGCTTCTTTGTCAGCCAATAACATGGTTTCAAGGGAAATAAAATCTAGATATCACTTCTGGACAGGATAACAAGTTACTTATGGAAATAGTAGGAAATAACAGTTCATTTTGGTTAGGATGTCCCATGATTAAATTGGAACAATGAGGAAGGGATCTATGCTTTGCAGGTGGATTAAAAACTAAGGTCTTCTCCAGGAAACTAGGAAATGGTCATTTGGTGACCATCTCCTTCACGAGGAGGATTTGATGGTCTAGAGTCTGCCTGGCCCTCTCTGTGGCCCAGCCTGAGGATGCTGGGGTGAGTGCTCAAGAGAGTCATCCTTCCCCTTCGTGATCAGTGTTGTCCTCTGCATGATGAGTTATTCCTAGGAGTGAACACGAGCGTCCATGAGGGCAGAAGTGACAGCCTGAGTGACGGGGGTCTGGCTGCCGAGGGAGCGGGTGCGTCAGGCCATGGCTAGAGCTGGCTCTTGCTCTCCTGCCACCCTTCTACCCTTCTGGACCCCAATAAATTATCCCATAAATCACCCACACTTTTCATTTCTAGGAGCTATGTGAATGAAGAGAGGAGGCACTCTGCCTCGCATAAACACCGTGTCTGTCTTCACAGGCGATGGGATTTGCAGTGTGAGCTCTCTGTTTCTAGACCTGTATTTCTATGTCCTTTAGTCCTTTCTCCTTCCTTAGGAACCAGGAACTGTATGGCCACTCAGGAAATTAACTTATTTATTGATCTTTCTGAGAGCTTAGGGATGTAATTCTGTCTTAATGCATCAGATTTTAGAAGATATTTTTGAACAATGACAACAGCATAAAAGTTGCAAGGAAAAAATAAAGTTTAGGGAGAAAAAAAAATCCCTTTCAGCTCAGGTTTGCACAGATAACTAAATCAGAATTCACGAATAAGAGAGAAAGGGAAGATTTTTAAAGAGTTTGTCTAACATGAATAAGCTGATACTGAATTTGATTTGCAAGCCTCAAAAATTATCCTTCTCTACCTTGTTGGAAGGTTTCCTGTGCAGTCCTGTTGCTTCCGCAACCTATTTCAGAACTGATCATCTTAATCTTCTTTTAGCCTAAAACTTGCCATGGCAGTTCACAAGGTTTTCCATGAAATTGCTTAAGGTGTTTGCATGGCAGCAAGTCATATCCTCTTTTCCTCAGAACATCAAAGGAATTTGCAATTCTATGAAAAGTCTCAACCAAAGCACACCCCCAGTTTCTAGTGTTCAAATCTAAAATGGCTAAAATGGAGCAGCTGAGCTGTAGCACGAGGGAAAGGAGACTGCCTTACGATACTGTGAGGCTGCAGGGGGAACTGCTAATGGTGCTCTGGACTCCTCCCTCACACATTTTCAGTAAACTGTAGCGCGATTTAGTTAAATGTAGTTAAAAAAACATAGTTAAAGCAAGTGTTCACATGTAGTACAAATATGTGTTTCTATCTGGATGCACATAAGTGTATTGATTTTGCTGAGATGAATATTACTAATTGTATACAAAGATGAAGACAGTCAAAACTAAGGCTTTTTGGAGAGATGTTTTTCTTTCAAACTGACTCCAAGCTCCTTACTGTAATCTACTTCTGTGTACATACCTGGAGTTAGGGCTGTCTCAGAAAAGGTGGCATCATAAAAATTTTCATCATGTGGCAATTAAAACTTGCTTTGACAAAAGCAAAAATGTTGATGAGGCTCTCAAGAAGTGAAAGAACAAAACACAGTGCTGGGGATGAGAGTTGTTCCTTATTAAAGCGCCAGTAAATACACATATTACACTGTGAATGAATGAAGGGCAGAATCCAGTAGCTTCTGGGAATGTAGCTTCAGTTTGAGGCTGTCAGATCTCTGCAGTGAGAAAAAGCAGAAGACAGGCTGTCACACTGGCATTTGTATTTCCACGTTTTCCTTATCACCAAGCAAAGAATGTATTTTTCATTTGCATTTCACTTACCTGTAACTTAATGTAGCACAACCAACCTTTTCGTGCATTTAAGAGGAGTAGAAGTGTCATGCTAATGATATGTTCCTTTTTCTGCCTTTTGAAGGGCAATTAAATTGTCTTGCTGAAGCATGGTTTGCATTAGTGATGCTAAAATGTATGCATGTAAGTAGCATAAATGGATACAGTGTAGGAGTGAAGGTATTTCTTTAAGATTTAGCAGTGTTTTTCTTATTGAAATACAAATTGCCAAGTCCGCTTAAATCTCAAGTGTGTGGTGTTCTTATTAGCACCTCTAACCTGAAGTCCTTTCATATTTAAATGACTGTAACCAGGATTACACATCAGAGTTCCATTTTAAAAGAATTGACTGAAGAGCTTTTTACAGCTCTTTATTGTTCATTTGAGAATATAGTAACTATGCTCTTTTTTTAATCTTATTTCAACCTTTCCTGATACTTTGGGAGAGAAACAGGAAAAAAAGACCATTTTTGAGTCATGCGCTATCTTATATAGATTATCCTGTATTTTAATCTTGTCTTTACCTAAATCAGCTAAATATTTAAAGAAAATTGAACAGGAATATCTGACTTCTGCACTTAAGGATTTTGTTGTTGTTGTTGGTACATTCTCCTGGCTTTAGAAAAGAGACTAGCTGTAAATGGAGATTTGATGCCTCCGTGGCAGTTTCATAGGATTTTTTTGGCAAGTATCAGATGCCTTCTGCTCATTGAGGGCTGTTTAGTCCCACACATAGTGAACATTGCTGGTCTGAACAGTGAGCTTGCCCCATGGAAAATCTGAGACAATAATTACTGAGATAATAAATTTTTCTAACAGCAGATGATCTGTCTTGAGAAGATGGGGTACAGAGATGAAAGAGCTGGTCAATAGACTCCTGAATAACTGCTCCACTCAGGTGGTTTAACCAGGGAATTGTGGATGCAACTTTGGCACTGGGCATCTCAAAAATGCAAGTTGCTAGAGAGGAAGATGTATTTGGTTACAGCCCCAGAGAAATTGCCTCTAATACCTCCACTCACCAAACTGCTAGATTGCTTTTGGGCCACTTTCAAGGAGTCAATAATGTGCTACATGGACTTGTGGTGTGATAAAATATGGTCAGAAAGTAACAGGAGATGTGGAGAGACAGAATCCACCTCGCCGCTTGTGTGTTGGCGCCCTGAGTTAACCAAGAGGCGAATTTGAAGAACAGGTTTCCAGTGGAAATAGGCTTTTCTGCCATTCACAAAAATCCCCTCAAATTACTGTTATTGTGGGAACAGTTATGGGATTTAAGTACTGAAAAATCTATCTCTATCAACTTGTCAAATGCATTTCTCTTAATATTACAAAAATGGAGGTTTTGGGACTTTTCATGTGTTAAACATTTTGATTCTTAAAGGATCAAATCTTTGCCAGATTGGAAGGACTTCTGGAAGGGGGGAAAATGTAAATATATATTTTATTTTATTTTATTGATAGAGAGGAAAATGGATGAGAAAAACTTATCCTTTAGCTTTCTTAATGTTCAACATACTGCCTAGAGAGTGTGAGCAGTAGCTGTGTGTATTCAGGCTCTATTCACAGCCAAATCTCTCCAATCTGGAAAAAATGGGAGATGAGGAAGAAACTACAGGGTATACAGAACTGTCAGATCAAATAAAAAGACTTCTTATGATACCAAATTCTAGATTAGATTTTGTCAGCAATGGAAAAGAGCAAGCTTTGGAGTGGGGAACAAACCAAAAAGAGGGGAAGAGGTGAGGGAAAAACAAAGAAGCATCAACAACAAAACTTATAAAAGAAAATACCTCTGGGTTCAAACCTTGGGCAAAGGTTCAGATCAGTTCTATATCTAAATCAGTTGAGCCAGATTATGTGCTTTCTCCTCTATTGTAGGTATGGATTCTTGCTTAGCCAAAGGGAAGAATCTTCCCAGTTAAGATTTTTTTTTTTTTTAATTTCTCTTACTGTCAGTGAAAGGTCCTCCTTACTCCATAAAAACTCCATGAATACATGTTGGAGTTTTTATGGGACCCTAGAAGCTTCCAGCTTTCCTAGCTTCTTTGTGAGCAGGATTCCCGCAGCTTGTGCCTACTGCTATGTAGATTCTCTGGCAAGGTTTATTCTGTGTATATTTTAGTGATCTTGCAGTTCATTCAAAGACTATGGTAAACTCTTATTTGTGGAATTCGTGGGAAGCCCTAAAAAAAAAAAATGGTGTTATAGATTTATTTCCAGCATAGCATCGGCTCTGAAAAAACAATAGAAGTAAAATGAAGCATTTATAGAAAAACCAGCCATCTGTCCAAACACTGTTCAGCTTTGTGTCCAAAGGCTATTTTCCTGAATTTACTGTTGAGTGTTTGTCTGTCCACCCGTGGTTGCACAGAAGGACACTTTTTCCTCCATAGATAAATATTTATACAGGAGATTCTTGCACTTAATACTATTTATTTTCACTAAAAGAAAATGAAAATACTTCTATTAAAATAGACTAGGACAAAAATGTGATGCAACTCATCTTACACACAGCAGGTCTATCTGCTCCTGGAGACAGACATGCTTCAGTGATTGCTTGGTCCTGATCACCAGCTTTGCTAGGAGCAGCAATCGAGAGAGACAGCAGCTTCGGGCGCAGCGTTACCCCGGGGCAGGGGTGGCGCCCAGGGAGCTACCCGAGAGCAGGGGTTTTACCCCTTCCTGGGGCAGTCAGACCCGCAGCAGCCCTTGCTCCGAGCCCTTGTTCAGCACATTTGTTGCACTCCAACCATTTAACAAGTGTGAAGGAGCTTCAGCTCTTGGAGGTCTAATACATTTCAGCCCAGATACCTCGTGACGTCCCATATTTCTGCAGCGCTGCTGAGGGCGCAGAGTGGGGACTGGTGCTTGTCCCAGGTACCTGCGTGCACTGAGGGAGTGTCTGAAATGCCAGGGCCGTGCTGAGGCCCTTGGATCTGGATGCAGCGAAGGGATGCTGTGAGGCTGTGCCCCGGGCTGCTCCTTGCCAGCCTTTCCTTCAGTGCTGCCGTGTTGTTGGAAACCGAAAAGCAAGTATTCAACTACACAGGGTCCTTCTAAGGCCAAAACACCGATATCCTCAAAGCAAATGAGCCAAAGACAGAGTTTGCCTCCCTTTTTTTATTGAAGTGAATAACAAAGTGAAAGCTTGCTTAATGTTTTAAAAGCGAAGTGATGATTTGAAAGAAATGTTGCACTGGAAGAACCTTCAAATGATGTGTTTTCTTTGCACTTCAGAATGTTCTTTACTTTGCACTTTATCAGGTTTTCAGGTAAATTATCAAAATGTAAGTGTTCTTTCTCACAATGCTTTACTTTTCATAAGTTCTGAGATTCTTCAGGTCTGTACAATTATTAAGTATACTGCAAATACTGTGATTCCTTTTTATTGCTGTGCAGCATTCGTTCTTGGAAATGCGAAATAAGTGCTGTATCTACTAGTATAACAATTTTACTGGGAATAAAACAACCTTTGTAACATCATAAAGTATTAATGCTTACTGATTAATTATTTTATGGTCCCTGAATTTCTAACTTTTTGTTGCTGCTTGAGCCTATATGCAGTGTAGATTTAACCTGCCATTCCCGTATAGGAGGCTGATTATCAGCAATTCTTAACTTTGCGTTTTCCTTTACTGTCATCTGAGTGCTCTTCCTGCAATGATTAAAAATCCCCTTCGCCCTTTAAGAATACCACACAGTGACAAACAATATATCCAGATGAAAGGGAAGTACTTGACCAGCGTGTCTTAGCAGCGCTTTGATCTCCTTGCGGAAGGCTGGAGCATCTTCCAGGCATCCCTTTCGGAAGGTGAACAAGAGAAACATTGTCTGTTGGGGCAGACAGATGTGCATGCTTTGCATAGAAACAGTGATCACCTGCCCTGTGCTGCTCCGGAAGGAAAACTTAGAGTAATCAACAAAAAAAGTTGTATTAGCCAAGCATATGTTAATTGGCAAGCCAATCTTGGGAGTGTGTAATGTGTGTGTAAATATACACATGCAGAGAGAGAGAAAGGAAAGGAGAGGACAATAACAATAACGTACAGGTACACGCTTGGACAAGAAAAGCATATTGTTTCTCTTGAAATAGCCCTCAGAGAACAGGATATGTGGAGTGGAATTTGAGACCATGACATACAGGGAAATACTGGAAGGACCCCATCTTGAAGTGGATTTTGCAAAGTGTTGTTGGAACTGCTTTAACTTTATTTCTCGGGTTATTGGGTATTGTTTGAGTCTAAGACAAAGCAGAAGCCCTTGGCATCCTGTTTTCAGGTTCCTAATCTACCACACTGGATCACACAACTTTTATTATTTCAGCTAATACTTAAAAATTGTAGCTGGTCAAATGCACAAAATAGACCTGTCAAAAGCATTTGACAAGCAAGTTTCTAAAATCCTTTTTGTGATATCCTTTAACACCAAAAAAACCCTTTTCCTCATCCAGACCCTAGACTTCTCATCCTTTGCTTCTCTTCTTTGTTATAAACGGGGGAGGGTGATGAAGAGACTTCTCTTTTTTCCTAAACCTGCTTGTTGGAGGTTGTCTGACTTCTACACACTGTGAAGTGTTGGGTATGCTGATAGTGAGCAAAATAATTTTGCTGTAATGAATACATGCTGATAGATAGCTAAATCTTTTCCTTGGATTTTTGCATACTTAAGAATCTGGCCCTACTCCCATTTCTTTGAGAGTAGATGAGATGCCTATAAGATTACTCCCCATTTTAATGACTACAGAACACTATGTCAAATATAACAAAGGATTGTGTCATATAGATTCTAAAATATATATGGATGCCTTCATAAGACAGCATTTAGGAACTTGTTGGTTCAGCAGATCATCTACTAGCATATATATTTTTTTTCTGCTCTTAAAAAACACAGAAATCTTGAAATGCTGATAGATTTCTCCTATCCTATTGTGCAATGTACAACCTGCTGAAAATACTGTGCGATATTGCTTTCCCTTGACTTCCTTTGAAGTACTGACAAAATGTAGAGATGAAACAAGATACAGTAAAATGCAGTTTAGATAGATTCTGACTGACGCACAGGTAATGAAAGGGATGCTCTTTATGGTTTCAAATGAGACAGAAATGTTTGGGCTAGCACAGTCTGTGAGCAATATCCGAAGCATCCAATACCCAAGAGCTATTCAAGAGTGACTCAGCCTCTTGGTGATTATTCCAGCCATGTACACACCAGAAATCCAAAAGCAAAGTGTACGTTAACGTTTTATGTGCACTTAGGCACACAAAAGAGAAGATTGATTTCTAGAAAGACTTCAATATATAGTTATATACATAAGATTAGTATTCATGATGGATGTCTTCAAAGTATTGCTATCATGTTACTCTCCACATCAATCATATCATTTCTGCAGCTACTTTGGAAACGAAAGTCCACCTATTAAAATGACAAAAAGCAGGTAAACAAGTTTAAGGGGGAAGGCGCTGTAGAGCTGGTTGCAGCACTTGTTCCTTTTCTGAGAGATCCCTCCCTTGAGCTGCTCCTGCAGCAAAGTGTTTTCCTGTCCTGGCTGAAGCCTGTTCAGCCTGGACCTGCTGAGAACACGGGACCAGGGCAGTACAGGGACTCTTCTCTTGAATTTAAAGTACTGAATCAAGCAGTTGAAGTGAGGGGGCGCGTTATTGCTTGCAAAACCTTTAGTCCACCTTTAAAAACAATACAGAAGGTGTTTCGAAGTTCTAAACCGTTCAACTCCTGTGGTAAATTCTCTTAAATTCTGTTTAGCTCCTTTGTGTAAATGATCAGAGATTGATTCCTTGAGATCATCCAGGCAGATGCTAGCAACTGCCAGTCATCTCTTGCAAAGATGCTACTAGCAAGAAATAACTGAATTCCATTTCTTTTACTATTTAACTGTAACAACAAAGAACCAAAAGCCCCAACCTCCCTTTAGAGGTGGGGGAGGGCAGAGCAGGATGCGTAATTGAGGAGCCGATCCCTGTCTCTCACATGTAGCGACAGGCTTTACATTATTCTATTGCAATAATTACTGCATCCTGATGATCAAGAATATTGTTGGTTGCCATGGCAACTTTGAGAAGAGTGATTGGGGGTGGGACAGAACAGAGCAGTTCTTGGAGAGCAGAGGAGTTTGGTTGGTTGGTTGTTTTTTTTTTTTCCTGCATCTTAAAACATTGCACTTCTTCCTCCACATTTGTTTTAGTTTCCATATCAAGTAAGAAGATGAGGGATGTTCCACCAGCATAAAATCCCGCTACTGGGAGCGCATGTGTACTTTAAAGCTGTTCATTCTTTGAATTGGGGGCTAGAGGCTCCGTGCTTGTGACAACGGTGTTCCCAGAACTGCATCTTCCCTGCAGCCCTTCCCACTCGGGGGCAGATGGGAGATTCTGTGCGCGTTACTGACTGGGGATGGAGGAGCTTATTCACCGATGGTCTGGCAGGAGCTCTCCCTGCATGTACTTAGACATGTCCTCTTAGTTCCAAATTAAATCTCATCGGTTGTGGTGCTGGGGATGATACATGAAGGCAACATCTCGGAAGCTGTACAATGCATAGATCTGAAAACATGAACTGTTTGCAGACAGCTCTCATCCAGATTGGTTTGTCCATGGAAGAATCGGGAAGCCGCATGTTTGCAGCTCTGAGGTTCTGTTCGGAAGCCTCGAGATGTGAGAGCAGAGCCCTAGCAAGGGCACCGGCTGGGCTGGCGCACGCCTGAAAGCCGCAGAGTTGGGTGGCACTGCGGGAGTAGCTTTACCTTAAGGCTTTTCTTCTGTTTGTTTCTTTGCACTCTCGATTTTGTAAAGAAAGATGTGAGGAACACATCTACCAGAGAGATCAAGTGTATCTTGTTTCAGGACTCAATTTCATAGCCTGCCGCAGTAAAGGTGCAATAGCAGTATGCAACTCAGTCTCCTAACTGATAAGTGAAGGGAATGTTTTAGAAGGGTGATTTGCAGCAGTAGCTTTCCAGAGGGAGAACAGGCTGGGTGTTTGCAGTCCTTTTTTGTTAAGCTGCTGTGAATGTGACAGAGCTACAGTCAATCAAGTCTGTGCTTAGGAGGGTAGATGATGGGGTATTTTTTCTGAATGCATTAGAACATCCTGTTAGATACTGACCTCTTGCCTTGTCTCCATTTTAAAGCATCTGTGTACTTATGGCCCAGTGTTGTCCTGCTTCCCCAGGTCCCTGGCAATGCCCTGTGTGCAAGAGAGGAGCTGGGTGTACGGTGCTGTTTCACTGCTTGCTGCCTCTGTCCCCAGACTCTGTCTGCTTCTTGAATTTTCCTTTTCCTCTGATGAAGGGACAGGCATAAGTGAAAGCTGCTGCAAGCTGAGAAATGGGCAAGGAATGCAGGGACTGAGAGGGGTGTCCCCAGGAGCAAAAAGTGTGAAGGAGAGGGAATGTAGTAAAGCTCAGATGAAAGTGAAGGGGCAGAGCTGCTGTATCCATCATTTCTCAGCTTCTGTTTCCTTCCTTCCCCTCTTTTTCATCCCTTTTCCCTCCCCTTAGCCCTGCAGAAGGTATTTCACAGCCCCAGGGAGGGACATCAGCCCACCCCAGCAGCCATTCAACTCTGGCATCCGCGTACACCTCCACCGCTACCAGCCCTCCTTCCCTCACCCTGCGTGCAGAGGCTAATCAGGAGTAGGATGCACCCAGGCTCCAGGCTCCTGTTCTTTCTGTGTCCATCACCCTCCCCGGTCAGAAAATGACTGAAGTGATTTATTCAAAATTATACTGCTCCAAATGCTATTAAAATCTTTCATCTCTCCATCATTTGATTTTTATTGCAATGCTTTTAGTTTTGAATGCATAGGGATCTTGGGGAACTTTAAAGTCTTATTCTTAATTTGTAAGTCTGATTTTGGGGATATAACTTTGAAGCCCCAAGCAGTGGTGTGCGCATCATCTGCAAGCTGCTTGGGCTGCTGTTTGCAACCTGGTCAAAAAATCCCTGCGTCCACAGGATAGCGCTGCTCTCGCCTCCATTTCAAGCAGCTAGATCTCTCTCCTCCTCTATCTTAGTGAAGGTTCTCACTACCAAATGCCAAAGGATGAGCCTAGCACTGTTTTCTAATGTTAAAAAGTCTTATTCATAAATGAAAAACTTCCCTAGAGGTCATATACTCTGAGGATATGGATGCATAAAGCAAGACAAGCTGTCTTTTCACTTTTGATAAAGCAGTAGTTCTTATACATAATTATCTCTGTAGTCCAAAAAAATAGCTAGTAGGACAAGACTGGGATCATTTCCTATGAATTTCTTGCAAAATTGTTACAACTTTTCCCCTTCGTGGCTATAAGCAATATTCCTTTCTCCCAGCCTAAGTCTCCTCAGCTAACTTGGTGCATGCAATGAGCTGGTCTATTTTGCCCAGCAATCACTGGGCATAGCTTAGTTTAGCATATTATTTGCCCATACACATTATTCCAATGGTGAAATCCACTTTTTCCCCCGTCTTTTTCTTTCTTTTTCACCTTCAATAGCCATAATATAGGAAAAAGGAGAGAAAGAATTTTTAGGGTCCTTTCATTAGCATGCCATTTTTTTGGTATGTTCATTGTTTTTCTTGCTTTCTCTTGAATTGATCCTAGACTCACTGTGGTTGGAATGGACCTTCAAGATTGAGTCCATTGATGCATGCTTTGGGCAGAGAGCAGATGGGTGGAGTTGTGAGTCCGAGGGGTTAGGGATACAAGATAAGATCTGTCCCCCCCTTTTTTTTTCTTCTTTCTCCTTCTTTTGGTAGTACAATTTTTGTACTGAAATAATTCTGATTTCTTTAAATAATCTGTGCATCCCATTTGTTGTTCTATTTACCAGGAAATAGAATGATAGCAAGAAATGTTTAGAGTGTGTTACGAAGAATCACGTAATTAAGCAATTTGACATTGGAATGCAGAAAACAAAATGTAACAGTTAAAGGCTGGTCTAGATTTCATCTGCTCAAAGTAATAATAAAGACATCAGCAGGGAAATCAGTCATGCACATATATTATTTGTGTGCACTTAAGTTGGACAGATAGGATAATGGATGTGGTATACACCAGATGTTACATTTCCTGAAAATAGATATGTTAAAGGAGCTCACAAGTGGTTGTCAATGCCCCTTTCATTACCCTATCAGTCTAAATTTATTCAGTTGAAATAAACATCTTACTTAGTCTGAACTTGGGCTTCACCTTAAAATTTGCTGTGCTACTCTTACGTGACAATATAATAATTAAAAAAAAATCCATTCTATATTACACAGTTTGTCAAATCCCCTAGCAGATTAAAAAGATAATTTGATGCCTCAAATGAAAACAAGAACAGCCACCAAGCAGGCACACCAATGTGAAAACAGAGTGAAGGTCCATTTGCAGTATAACTTTATTTTGTGCACCAGCACAAGTAGTAATGACTCTCACCTATATGCACCTAGATTATAGGTGTAAGTCACTACACGGAAATGGCTGTTACAAGTCATTTATAGATACTCCTACCATGAAAAAACATGAGTAGTTTTTCATACAGACAGCAAAAAATCTTAGAGGAAAATGGACAAAAAGAGGTAAATCTTCCAGGGACTGATCTGGAGAGTCGTGGGGCATTCGCATGAACACCTTTCTGGGAAGAACTTTCTCAGAGTCCATTAATAAGGATTCAGGAACTGTGTTCTGCAATACAGTAGTGCTGCGGTGGTTGAGACAGACTTTATATTTTGCTGAGGTTTAGCACATACATGTGCTGCTTTTCTTTCTACAGAAACTTTGTAAAAATACAGTTAAGGATTGTAGCTTTAAGTGTGTGCTTTCACCAATGTATGAGATGGTTACTGAGGTAGTAGTTGGCCATGGCTTTACATACAATAAAATAGAGAAAAAAAAATGTGCACATTCCTTGAGTGTTGTGTAGAAATGACAGCTCAGCAGTGCAGTTCGTAGAATACTGAAACACATGCTACTGTTTATGTAGTGAGTTATGGGAAAAAAAAAAAAAAAAACGTGTCTTAAACTGCATAGTTGTTTCTTCATACAATTAACTCTGAAAAGTGGATTTCAAGCATTCCTAAGTGAACGTATGTGTTTCCTATGGGGACAGTTTCTCCACTGAACACAGTGGGACCATATTAGCTTCCATGCACCCAAGGCCTGACTTGCACTGTAGAGGGAAGGAGTCTGTACCTCTGACCTCTGTTTTCAACACCAGGAATCCCTTATTGGAAATGTCGGACAAGGGTAGAAATAAGCTTAGGTTATTTGACCTTATGAGCAATCATCTTCTCATTTTTTGCATTTAATCTGATAAGAAATAGCCTCCTGTTGACATTAGATTGATAAAGGATGCGGTACTCGGACGTTACTTCCATGTGTTTGATGTCACGATGGCGTTCAGCCTTAGTCCAAGGAAAGAGATGCCTTGGGCAGCTGAATAATACTGATGTTGGTGATATTGGGATCTTTTGGGAACTGAAACTAGGAATAAGACCTGAATAAAGGAGAGCTCTGAAAAGTTCTGAAAAAGGAAGTACGTCTGAGCTGGACAGGGCCTTTGGAGTGTGTGGAATGCACTTGTCAGCAGTTATTTTTGTGCCAGCAGGTTAGATAAGTGTTACTGTTTACATACCAATTTGCTCTGTTATTGAATAATTCGTGTAGTAACCACGGTAACCTTTCCACCACGCGATGCAGTCATTACTCCAAAAATACAAATCTTCATAAAGGAACTTCATACCAATGAGTTACGTAGAGGCCTGGAGAATTTACAGTATTTCTTAGAAAATAGGGCTGGTAAATAGAGTAGCTCTAGATTTGAGCCTTGGCACAAAACTGGGGCAGTGGAAGTCTTCCCATTGGCTGGATGGAGTTTGGTTCAAGTTTTCAGGCACATTTAATAAAACAAAACTCGTGAACTTGTTCTACCTGTTTCTGTTCGTATGTGTCTGAACAGAAACACCTGGACAGGTTGTATCTTTGCATTGGCTGAGCAGGATGACAGGCACATGAAGGTTTGCTTTTTTTTTTTTTTTTCCTCCTCTTTTATTTCTACTTAAAAGCACATGATACAGGATGTGGGGAAAGAGGGAGGGATTTCTCAACTTTGGCTTCTCTTTTTTGTTCTTTTTTTTTTTTTTTTTTTTTTTGGAATAAATGATCTGTAATGTCAGGAAAGGGCAACTTTGGTTATTTGTCTCTGAGGCGTCTAACATTACATTATCAATTGAATACGGCTGTATGGAAGAGTAGTGAACTTTGAAGACTGGATTACAACCTCCTGCCATAGCTGAGGTTTTTCACAGAATCACAGAATGGCTGACGTTGGAAGGAGGCCTCTAGAGATCTAATCCAACCCCCTGCACACGCAGGGACACCTAGAGCACGTGGCACAGGGTGACCTCCAGGCATGTTTTGAAGATCTCCAGAGAAGGAGACTCCACAGCCTCTCTGGGCAGCCTGTGCCGGGCTCTGTCAACCTCACAGTAAAGAAGTTCTTCCTCACATGGAGGTGGAACTTCCTGTGTTTCCACTTGCACCCGTTACCCTTCACCTGTCACCACAGAGAAGAGACTGGCCCCATCACCCCTACAACCACCCCTCAGGTACTTGAACATGTTAATCAAATCTCCGCTCAATCTTCTCTTCTCCACACTAAACAGGCCCAGTTCACTTAGTCTTTCCTCCCAAGATAGACGCTCCGCTCTCTTAATCATGCTTGTAGCTCTCTGCTGGACGCTCTCTAGAAGTTCAATGGGGGAGCCCTGAACCGCACACAGGATTCCAGGCGCAGTCGCACCAGAGCCAAGCAGAGGCGGGGGATCCCCTCCCTCAATCTGCTGGCAACACCGCTCCCGATGCAGGCCAGGATGCCGTTGGCCCTCTTGGCCACGGGTGCACACGGCTGACACTGCTGACTTGTCCCCTTTCCCTCAGTGTTTCACCAAAGAGCATCACGGCCACCTGCCCAAAGCTCCCTGCCTGTCCAGCCCTTGCAAATACACTTCTGATTCATTTCTAGAACAAAATCCAGAATTTTGACATATTTTTTCATGCTAACTTGACAATTTTAGGCCTTCAGAAGGGGAAGTAAAGCTGAAAACATGGCAGAAAGGCAGAAAATTCAACTTGAGTATTAATAAAAATCAGTGAGTGCAGCTGAAATAAAATTGTGTATCCAAGCCTGGGTGAAAAGCTCTGCACTTGGAGAAGCTTCTATGTCAGGAGATTGAGTTTTTTTATCTTAATTCAAGACGTCAATAATTGAAGTTCAGGTGGACACAGAACTGTCAAGGTAAGCAGGAATGGCCTATGAGGAGGAGTTACAAGAGCGTCCAAATGAAAAGTCCTGGACACGGCTGGATGGCTCAAACATGATGGAATGTCTTTCTGTAAGTTGTATTTGAAGGAAAAATGCAAACTATTGATCTCAAGGCAAGAAAAGGTTGGTGAAAACCTGTAACCATATCTTGGAAGGATTGTGTTATATTATTGTATCCTTCTATTTGGATCTTTCATTCTAGCTGTTGTGTGCTCATGCAAGACCTGTCTAAAAGTGTGTTCTACAGCAGCCAGCTGTGTTTGCAGGTTCTTGCTAAATTGCTTGTTGACGTACCATAGATAGATATCTTCCAGACAGTTAAAACTTGATTTCAGTATATCAAAGCAAATTAGCTAACTACTTATATTAAAGAGATAAGCCACTTATTAGGTTTAAATTTCCTTTTTTTTTTTTTTTTTTTTTTCCCTTTTTAGCTACAGGGTGTCATAAGCTTTTATATATTCAGTGAGGGGACTTCCTAACTACTGGCAATAAGGGCTCTCCGTTGCATGTACAACGCTTCGCACAATGGGGATCTGACACTGTCGTAGTAGGTTACCTCACTCGCACGAACATTTTACTACTTTATCTTTAGTATAGATCACTGACAATTACTTATGATCACAATAGACAATACATATGTCCAAGCGAGGAAGAGATAGGAAAGAGGAACATAAAAGCTAAAATGAAGAGATTAAAGATGCTAAATTCTATGCAATTGGTGAAGAAATATGTCTCCAAACTTCAGGGCAAAAGAGAAATGGGAAAGCAGTGCTGTAATTATTCCAATCAGATAGTATGCGAACAAAAAAAGGAACAATTAGTGATGTTTCCCAGTCAGTAGGTATTTCTTTTTAACTGAGTGAACTATTGCAGAGATATGTAATTAAGACCATGTAATAATAGGTTTGGTAACCCTATCCCTGTCAGAAAGGGAAGCAAATCCATCCTATTGATAATTGCAGGTTTCTCTGCACTTTTTTCCAGCCTTTTTTCCCCCTCATCAGATCCTTTAAATGTGTCTGTCTCTTTGCCTCATCATACTTTACTTGGGTCAGTGATCATATTTACAGATGGCATTCAATGAGTTAGCACAACAGAGGAGTGAATAACATAACTCAGAGGAAGAAGTTCCTACCTCATAAAGTATTTGGAGTTTTGCCTCGGTTGCAAGACTGGAAGAGTTTTAAGGACAGTTTTATGTCCTTTAATATTTTTCCATATTTTTCTCAATTACTTTTTGAGAATTCAAATGGTTCTGCAGGAAACAATGTGCCCTAAAGGAAGATAGTTGATGATCTAGCTGCTTGCTTGTGTGCTATGTAGGGAATGTCACAAGGAAATAATGTGAAATTTTGAGATTACAAGTTCTTGCACTCTTATATA
Organism: Crypturellus undulatus; assembly: GCA_013389825.1. Lineage (NCBI taxonomy): Eukaryota > Metazoa > Chordata > Aves > Tinamiformes > Tinamidae > Crypturellus > Crypturellus undulatus. The sequence continues at coordinate 133,890 of VWPW01000670.1, forward strand.
AAAGACATTTTCTCTGACCTCTTGTCATCTTAGCAAATGCTTTCCTTAATAAAAATGTGATTCTACCAGTGAAATATAATGAGATTTCAAGTAGAAAGATACTGGACCTGGGTAAAGCTTAGCAAAAGACTGTATAGAATTAGGGTGTGAACTGATGAATGGCAGATATTTCCTTTCTATTAAAAAAAAATCTGAATGACAGGTTGCATACTAGCTTGCAAAAAGTATGTCTTGACACCTGTCATGAACACGTGTTCATGGAAAGAACTCTGTACGTGATTTGTACAGAGAATGGATGTCACAAGAGCTGACAGCTTTGGCAACTGCATCCTTCTGTTCATACAACCTATAAATGTTGGATAAAAGTGATGCAGGTTTCTATAGTTGTTGACTTTACTGAAGTTTAAACATTATATCCAGGACACTCTCTCCGGTGAATTTCAAAATCAAAGCCTCAGGGTAAAAACCCAGAGAGAATAGGGCACTAGTCCCTACAAGAACTTTGAAAATGATGTTCCCAGGAAGAACAACTCTTTTGCTGTGCCAGATCTAGTGACAGGGATTAGCAACACAGCATTATGTTCCAGGTCAGCCAGACACTTTGTTGCAAAACTTGAAGGAAATAAAATATATATCATCTCACTTACAAAAATATGTAGTGGAAGAAAAATGGAGGAAACTGTTGTTGAGTACCTGAGAGATGCCAGGTGTGTCTAGGCAGGTTTACCACTTGCCCATGTTGGAGTTCTTGGCACCTCTTCCTTTAGTCTGCAATAACTATCATTTTGTTTTATTGTCCTGGTTTTGTCTGTTCTCTGTAACTACAAGAGCAACCCGTGTAAAACTGGGCTGGCAGGACCTGGGCACCAGGACACTCTCCCAAGCACCCGTCTGCTGCCCAGGGTAGTGTTAACGATGAGCATAGCTGCTGCTGGCGTGTTGTCTGGTGAGACTGTGCCTGTGGGATTGTGATTCATGGAAAGATGTCCCAGGCAGCCATTTGTGGTACAGATGTTGTATCAATACTACAAATCACCTGATCTGTGCTGCATATTCTTGAGCACCATCTACTGGTGTTTTGGCTATTATTAGAATATTTATAGATTATAAGCATTCTTGTGAAGACTGTATGTTGTTTGCCTGTATCTAAAATGTTAGCTGTATGGCATCTGTAGCTTTCTTAAGTACAGCCAGGTTAGTAATGCAAAAATCTGATCTTTCCATTTTAAACTAAAAATCTGAATTTACTGCTTGGGTGTGGGGGGAGAGAAATCCCCTTTGTATTGCTCTTGCTGCTGAATTTCTTCCTATCTCAGGAATGAGAACTTTGTGCCCTCTTTATAAACAAAATGTGATGTCTTCAAAAACAAACAAACAAAACAAAACAAAAAACCCCAAATGATATCAGGTTTATAGCAAAGCTCAAATTCCACCTTTGCAGATCCACAGACAGTTGATCATGAAAGGGACCTCAGGAGATCATCTACTTCAGCCTTTTTCAAAGTCGGGTTGTTCTTCAGTGCTTTTCAGTAGACCTTTTTGCAGGATTGTGAACAAGGAGTTTCATGCGTGACTGCTGCATGCTCAAAAGCAAAACCAAGCTGTTGTAGCACCTACAAGTTCTGCCCGGCTGCTGGCTGGTGGGCTTGTCTGTTTGGTTCTGTGACAGCATCGCGTGTCTATACAAGGCTTTTGGTAACCCTGTTTGCAATGCACACTTCACTCCCCTTTGTATTTATTCACAGTCTCATTTATTTTATAGCGGTTGTACAATCATTTTACCAAAGAATAACAACTGACATTGCACCTCTGCATATAGAAAAGAGAGGTAAAAGAGATACAAACTCATATATCCTAAAGTATGTTACTGGCTAGTTAAGATTTGCTTTATTTTTTTTCCATGATGTCAGTAGTAGTATCTGCTTCAAGGGAGTAAATATTTTCAGTCTTCTAATCTGCCATTGACTTGGGTTTACCTAGTAAGTTCTTTTAATGTAAGTGTCATCTGTCAACATCTAAAGCGTTTTTTTGCTTTACAGAACAAGCGAATGAGTGAACATGTTTCCTAGTGTTAAAATAGCAAAACTTGTTAAACAAGACTCATAGCAACCATAGCATTAAAACAAAAATCAGTGCTTTATGAAAATGTGAAGAACAGGTAGACTTCCATTTATATGAAATCTTTACTGAAAAGATCTGTTACTGATAGAAGATTTTTTAGAGAGGCTTCTGAAAATAAATTACTAAAATTTTAAATTATTTAGCAAAAAATATTCAAATTATATAATTTTATATACTTAAATTATATAATTTATATGCTATATAATTATACTATATAATTTTTATATATTTTTATATATATATATATTTTAAAGGGGTGAAAAAAAGTTTTTTTTTTTAATTCAGTTTCCATCTCCTGGTTTCCCTTTATATTGGCAGCCGGACAGTGAGGAGTCCAAACCCAGGAGCTGCCAGCTGTCTCCAGGAGAGGTATTAGAACTCCTGTCATATGACCTGGCAGCTAGAGTGTTTCTTGGCAGGAGCTCCATTCCCAGAGACATACCTGGTTGTTTGGCATCTTCAGAATATGAATTCAGATATGCCTGGCGATGGAAATCCAACTGGACTGACTAATACGCAATAGTACGGTGATCTTAGCTGCCTGAAAGCAGTTTAGGACTTCCTAAATTTGTTCAAATAAGTAAGCATCATCTTTCAGAAAATTACATACAGAATTCAATATAGATAATTAGAAGACAGATTATTTAAGCAGTATAATAGTGTACTTTTCATCCCCATAATCTTTGTCTCTCCGGTGTTCATAGATAACTGACTCAAAAGGGTCATAACTCACTAAAATCTTTTCAGAGAGAACCAGGATCTTCGTCGCTTTGTTCCTTTGTTATTTCTTTTTTCATTTTCCATTTGTCACCAAAAAAAGTAAGACGAGTATCATATTCTTCTGAATTCCCAAACTCCTTGCTACAAATAATAATTATTTCCATTTCTACAAAGATAATAGTCTATACCTTGTCTCCTACTGCCAGCAGTAACACTGAAGTATTGCAGCCTGCAGAGAAAAAACTTGGCCACCTTGCTTCACAATTTGTACTTCTCCTTCAAACAAAGATTTGGCATATCTGAGGATACTATGTCTCCGAATTTATTCAGTTTGCTATTGAATTTTTTTTTCTTTCTTAATTATTGTAACCTTAGAAGAGACCTATTGCTTTGAATTAGGTCTCTAATAGACCTAATAGAGACCTCTAATAGAGACCTAATTCAAAGCAATACTGACAGCCTCAAGGCAGACATCAGAAGCTGTCAAAAGGCCTCTGGCCTTGTTGGTTGTTCTCGGTTTTCTATGCTCTTCCACTTCTGTGTATGCTTTTTGCTATTGAAATCTCAGGATGAACTCTGGAAGATCCCTGAATATTTTGTGACTAAAGGAGGATGGCGGGGAGAGCAGCAGTAGCTATTGGTAGTCTTCTCTCACTGTTGGTAGTCTTTAGAAGCTGCCATCTCCTTTTCTTGGTTATTAGTTTTTAAGCTAGCCTAGGCAGCTCCTCAGGGAACAAGATGTGCTATTTGGGGTGCGTGTGCTGAGGAACCGAATCCTTAACAGCTGTACCCCTTATGGTGCCCCTTACCTTATGATAAAGGGTTAGCTTTAATAGTGGAAAACTTTTAGGCATAAAAGAACTACTTATGAACACAGATTTGCAATGGAGTCTTAACGGGTTAATAATAATAATAATAATAATGTCTCTTAGATCTTGCTGGAATCACCTTGTAACCTTAAGTTGTAATTCCTGTTCTGCCTCTCTCTACCCATTAAAAACCAAAACTTTCTTGCAACCTTGCAATTTGAGTATAGTCGTCTTCACTGCAACTATGAGAGATGGGAATTAACTTACTATTGCGCACTTATTTTTTCCCCAGTCCTTCATTAACGTTTGCATTTTGTTTTTAATTATCATATATTCTTGAGTTTAGTTTGCACCTCTCTGTTAGTTGTTCTAAGTCATTGTAGCAAAGCCTTATGCAGCAAAGCATGAGGGACACTTGAAGGAAAATTTTCTTTACCACACTAAACACTACCTTTTGTGTGTGAGTGTTCTGTAAAAAGTCATGGCTGCTATTGCAGTTGATGAATTTGAGGAAACTAGATTAGTCTGAGAAAATAGCTTTCTTCTTGGTTTGGTGTGTTTAGCATCTGGGTGACCCCTTCATGATTTGACTGGGGGAACAGTCTTGTTCTCAATGCCAAAGACCAGAGCTACAGAGAGAGACCACCTTACCAAGAGCCCCTGCCAGGCTCCTGTGCCAGCAGGAGTGGCACAACAAGGTTAGCCTCAAGCTTTCTCCAGCGTGTCCTGCTGAAGGAGCGACCAGCTGGAGTCCAGAGCCTCTCTTGAGCCAGCAGCACTCGCCTGCAGGCCGGGATGGGTTAGGGCAACCCGTAACCTTGTAGGACTAAAGTCACCTTGTGACCTTTATGACGGGAGCAGGGGCTGTGACCTGCTGCGGCAGCTCGCGTTGCTGCAGCTGGTAGATGCCCAGGACCTTTGCTGTGCAGTGGGCACTCACCGTTCGTGATCCAGAGCGCCAGGAAGGAAAATCCATTCACTCGACAGGCAACAACTTTCTCATTTTAGTCAGGAGATGCTTATTAGAGTGAATTATGCCTGTTTTCACTAATGAAAATATCCAGCCCTCCCACAGATGGTAAAAATATGAAGAATGCTATTGCACTGGCCACCCCAACATTTTTTAAGGTTAAAACATTTGCTATATAGTGAACATAAGTTTGGGCGCTCTTCTACCACTTATAAGTAGCTATGAACTAAATAACTCTAAGTAAAATAATTAGCTGCAGGTATACAGAGGCTGTCAGGTGCCAACCTCCAAGTTGTCAATGCCAAACTATTTCTTTAGGAAAAAAAAATAAGTAAAGAAATATTTGTGTGAATTTTAAACTGAACCTCTGAAACAATTAAGTGGAGCCGAACAGGTTCATAAAACAAAGACGAATGACATGTCCCCCGCACTGCTTGGCTACATGCCCCCATTGATCGACTCGCAGAATGTTACAGGCGTTAAGTTGGTATTTTTCATTAGTTGCAATGAAATATGAGAGTCTCTTACCCTTCCCTCTGCTCAGTTCTGCCTTATTCTTGTAGCTAAAACTATCCAATCATTGCAAGAAATCATTATTTATTTGTGAACAGGAAAGAATCAAGGCTACCTTACCAGATCTAGTCCTCCTATAGAGGCTGGATTTCCTTCACCATTCACCTTTTCAGTACTTGTTGCTGAAGTTTGTCCTAGCCATATAGGAAAGGCTGAACATGGAAATAGTGCCCTTTGTACATAAGGGTAGAATATCAGTTTTGTGACAGAGTTTTTGATGCATTACTTTTCGTTTTATGGTTTTCTTCCGCGAGTGAATTCAATGTAGATTGCATTTGAGTGCCAACTGTGGCATTAAGTTTCAGCAAAGCAGGTTCTAGTGTCCACCTTAAATTTTACTTAGAATAACATGAAACAATGCTGAAGACATAACCCTGAAGGCAACTGCATGTGAAGTCATTTATCAACAAAAAAAATGTGAGGAATGCTGAAAATAAAGTTAACATTCATAGTCATATTTTCATTTTTTTAATCTGTAGTGCTAGGAGGCATTTTTTTCTTCATTCTGTAAGCCCCTTCCTTTATTTGTTACTTGTTTGATACTAAATCTGCTCCTGCATGGTAAAACACCTAGGAATTCTACATCAAAATGCAAGATGTGTAAGAATAAGAATTTGAAGAACTAGTTATCTTCCCCATTTTCCCCTTGTCATGGAGGCTGTACCCCTGGATAACACAATACATAAAAATAAGCTTATACACAAAGGTGTAAATTATAAGAGCATAGTCCACTCTTATTGCTTGTCATGGCACGAGTGCGGGTAGCAATTTTCTATATAATTGCAGTAGTCCAAAGCGGATCCATGATGGGACAATGTGATAGCCATAGTCTAAACACTGTGATATCAACTTGGTGTCCACAGCTGGCAGCCATCTCAGTAAACTGTATGATTTTTATATTAGCACAAATAATGGCAGAGTTCCTCCAGGATAAGGAAATACTTTGATGTGACAGGTTATTAAAACTTGTGCCATGAGCAGCTTTATGTGGCCCAGCAACGGGTCCTTGCTGTGTGCCAAGGGCTCCTAGTTGCCATGTAAAGCAGCTCCCCAGCAGCAGCGACTGAAAAGCTGCTCCGCTCGTTCCTGCTTCGGTCTCCCAGGTGGGGCTGGGGAGCCCAGAAGCCGGCGCTGAAGCCGGGGGCTCTGCGGGCGCCGGAACCGCCCGCCCTTCCGAGTCCGGCTCCAGCAACGGCAGAACCCACGGGACGTGCAGGAGATTCATACCTTAGCGAACCATAAACAGAGTCGCAGATGATAAAATTTAATCAAAATGTAACATTGCCCTCGGGATTCAGATCCAGTGCCTTTTGATGATTAGCAGGATTATCAAATGTAGATGCTCTGTTGAATACCATAATGTTGTAATATTGCACTCTATGGAACATCAATGCCAGAAATAATTTAACACCTGCACATAAATCATTTTGCAATTATCTTTTGGGAATTATTTTATCTTAATCTTTTTATTTTGTTCCAAATAAAATTAGAGGGGAACACTGAAAGATGACACTAGGTGAAACAGAGGAAGGATAGGAGCACTGTCAGGTTATATAAACTAAGCTAAATGTCTGTTTTCCATTATTTAATTTTTAGATTGACATGCAGCTTTGGCAATGGATTGTAAAATAGAATTGGTTTGTGAGTATGTGCATATGTTTAATTAAGTTAAACTTTTAGCAACAGTTGTATCAAAACTATATGTTCTGTACTCTTTAGCATTAAGAAGAGTGATATTAAGGGTGGAAAATCTTGAGCCTGTTGATCCTCCTTTCCCTAAAGCAAAACAGCCATTTAATTTTGAGACTTAGAAAATTATCAGTCAGAAGTTACAAAAACTATTCTCTGATCATGGAACAGAAAAGACACAAACTTAATTCTCCCTAACATTAAGAGGAGCTGGGGGTATAAAACCCCAGTGCAAGGAGAGTAGGATAACCGCCCCGGGTAACCTTTCAAAGTGGTGCTGAGTGAGTCATTGATGTTAATGGAAACTTTGTGGCTAAATCCCCTATGCAGAGCTTTGAAAGCCCAACCCCAGTTTCTGGAAGCAAATAATGATGGACTCTATTTACAGAGCTGTATAGGATGGAAATAAATTATCCCATTTTAGTAAGCCTTGATTGTGTTTTAGTATTTGATCAGCTTTGTTTTAACACTGTTTGGAAAGCTAATTCTAGAAACGCTGTTGCAAACAACTTTATTTTCTGCTCCAAATAATCACTTTGCGTCAAAACCTATGAGCATTTTAATAATATCATTAAGGAAAAGCAAGATAATTTAAACGAGATAAATTGGCATCTGTTAAAATTATATGGGGCCAAAAGACTGACAAAACAGCTCCCTTGGAAATAGCAGGCCAAGCTCTGCCCTGACTTTTCATGCATGCTTGTGCAAACACATTAAATGTCACCAACAGCTTTGTACTGATGTGAATTCCCTGCAGCTCTGTGTGCCCGTTTCTCACAGCGCGGTCCTCCCCGCAGTGCGGATGGCGCTGCCCAGGGCCCTGCAAAGGGAAGGGCACCTGCTGGCATTCCTGGTCGGGACTTGCGAGTAAAAACCAAGCCTTGCCGGTCATTGTCCTTCTCAAAAACGGCCAAGTCCACTCAGCCTATTTACCAGTTCTGGGATAGCAGGGTGGTAACATCAGGTTAGTGTTTGAGAAATGCTGTAAGCAATTTGGGTAAAAGGATCTCTATAGGGGTGGAGTGCCATCTCCTTAACCGCTAGCACAGCCTTGTCCTGAGATAGTGTTTTCAGTTGTCAAAATTTGACTAAACTTACAAAATCTTTAAGATGAAAATGCAAGGCTTGTGCTACTTAATGATTTGTTTTAGTATCGTTTTATCTTAGAATATTTTCATAAAAATGGCTTGGTTTTGTCTGGGAAGAATGAATGAAACTTTTCTGTCCATGTGAGAATTTTGAACTGAGAAGTTTTAGTATGTCTGACCTGAGAAGCAAAGATTGTAGAATTTGAAAAGGAAGGAAAGTTTTGGTGTTGAAGATTTGCCAGACCTGACAACACTGTGCTTAGAAAAATATCCGCTCTTAACATAGCTTTTGCAAATCTCTCATCAGCTGGTACAAGGGGAAAAGATTATTCCACGTAGAGTATAAAGTAAGAGCAGAGAAATGCCTCTCATTTGAAGTGTCTTTGAAGACAATGTTGCCCTACGTGCACAGGATTTTCTTGCCTTGCTGTAAGAGTTAGGTTCCTTCAATTTTTTTCTGTGTTTCACCAGGGTTGTGATTGTTTTTGTTTACTATAAAATGCTTATAGTAGATTTCTACTGTTGGTTTAGCGATCAAGAGTTGGTTTCCACATTGTTCTTGCTGTTTTGAATAAACTTTGGAAGCACTGTAGTATAGAAAACGTGATTTAAGTTTCAAGGGTGTCTGACCGACCTCTGCGACATCTCTGAGCAGCTCTTGAGGGAGCCAGCTGGGCGAGCTCGGGACACATGACACTCCCAGATTCCTCCGGCTGCCATTGCTCCAGGTTAGTCGCTCGCAGTGCAAGTTTCCTCTGGGCTTTCGTACAACTTTTGCTTCGTGCAGGTGACTTTGAGGCTCTGGCAGAGCACTCTTGGCAGTTCCTGTGATTGCAGCATAAGTCAGGACTGACCCCAGGTGCTGGCCCTCCCCACGCACAAGGTCTCTCCCACCGCTTCCCTTTGCAGTCCAGCAGTTCCACTTAAGTGGGGATGAAGTGGATGTGATGTAAAAGGCCACGGTGAACTGGGATGTCCAAGGCACTAGCATGTGCTCAGTTAATTGTGGCATGGCAGGAGTTTTGATGAATAACCTGAGGGGTGCTCTTGACCTCGTATTTCCCATGCCAGATCATAGCCCTGACTCAAATCCTCTGCTGTTAAGGGCTCATGGTACTGGCAGCCAGAACTGGGCATACTCCACACCGGGCAGAGTTTAAAAGCAGGGGGAAGGAGGGCACCGTTTTCATAGGTCCAAATTTAAAGCCAATAACGAAAATGTTAATTAGTTCCTTTATCTATAAAAAGGATGTAAGAGAGAACCTCACGAATCAGTTGCCTATAAGTGATAATAAGACTCAAAGGAAGAGAGTCTATTTTTCAGGTACTTTGGGGCTGTTGGTTATTAGAACACAGTAAACTAGACAGGAGAAGCACGCAAAATGGTGACTGCTGTTTGTGTTTCTAATGCAGTTCTTGACAGAAGTTCTAATTAAATAGTATCCACGTTTGGTGCCAGCATTCTAGACAAACAAGCAATATTCTTTGTTTTGGACTAGTATGTGCCTGTTTTATTGCCTAATTATTTTTTTCTTGTTAAATAGGAGGCAAACTTGCACTGAGATATTAATATGCAACAAGTCAAAATTTGAATAGTGACTTGAAGGGTTTCAGCAGCCAGTTAGTCTCACCTAGCAGCGAGCAGGGTTCACTTAAGAGTGGTAGATTAGTAGTTGTTTATGGTGTTCTCAGACGTTTCAGATGCCTGAAAGTTTGCTGGAAATGACAACTAATTGAGTTAAAACTTTTCATAGAGGTAATATTTCTGTTGTTGGGGAACTATAATATCTTTCACTGAAACCAGCAGATGCAGAAAATGCATTCCCCCAGTGCCCCAGTGGCTGTTCAAGGTATGGTTATTCAAAGATTTCACTTTTCACTTACAATTGCAGTAATACTTCCAACACTTATATCCAGCCAACAGTTTGAGGTCAGGTTCATAGGTTAATACAATATAACAGTTTGTCCTTATTCCCCTTCTCTGCAATGTGGCGGGAGGCAGCAGTCCTGCTCTTGAAATGCCAGCGCTTCCAAGTGATGCCCTTGGAGAGCTCTGGAGTGTGTTTGCACTGATTTAGCCGGTATGTGCGGCAGCAGCACAGCACGGAGAGCTCTGCGGAGGGGCGGCGGGGGAAACCTTGCTACACGGTTCATCCATACTCCGTGTTGAGCACAGGGATGGCATTGCTGGCTTTGTAGACAACAGTACACTTAGATGACTGTCCGAATATTTCCTTACTCCTCTGTAGAACAGCATCTTTTGACAACTCATTTGGGATCCTCCAGTTTAAGGTTTTTGGTGGGGTGGAAGTTGGGGAAAATATAAGATGTCAGAGAGCAAAACTGAATTGAAAGCTTTAAAACTACTAACAATCTTCTGCCCATAATACCTGCTAACAAAGTTTTGTCACTTTATACCCATACAGGCCATGAAAAGGGACTGTAAGAGAACGCTGTTTGGGCTTTGTGCTTTCCCATGTTTTATGTGTTTGAGGCAAGCAGGTATGTTAAGGAACCACAGAAAGTTATACAGAGGAAATAGAATTCTGTAGATTTTCAAATCATTAACGTTGAAGACTTTTTAAAGTGTTAGCTTTCAACTTGAACAGAAGTTTAAGTAAATTGTACAAAAAAGATCCCCGTGTTTATTCTACAGTGAAGTATTGCCTCACTTTACTCTGTAAAAATGCATTCCTTAAAGAGAGTTAAACTAGACTGGTTTTATTTGCCACATCCATGAAAGCATATTGCATTTCTTTCTTTCTCTCTCTTTTTCTTTTTTTTTTTTTAGGAGAAAACAGACAGAAAAGCCACAGAGTGTACACTCTTACCCAAAATTGTTTCTTAGGTGCTTAAACCTCCAGGCTTTGGATTCAAAGCAAATGTATTAACTTTGGATGCCTTGAAATGAAAGTACACTTTGGTGATGAGGAAGGCATTTGCCTTCAGGTTGGGAAAAACTTAAACTAACGTCATCTCAGCGTGATTAGAGCTTGTATGTACTGCTGACCTAGGGGCATGCAGCAACAGGCAAGAGTCGGCAGAGACAATAAATTCATTCTCTTGCTTTGGAGAATGCAGTTGTAATAAGGTGAAAATCTTTCCAACAAGGATACATATGTGCATAATAAGTGCCATAATTATTAAGAAAGCAAAGGATAAAAATACTTGAGTGTGTCATGACAGTATAGGGTGTGTGTATTGATGTAAAAATGTTTTTAATCAATTCAAAATTAAAAGTAATTCCTCTGATCAGGCCAAATTTAAGCAAATGGTACAGTGCTTATAGGCTCAGCTTTCAGAGTTTAGACTCAAATTAACCAGTGTCTTCTAAGTCTTTTAAGGCTCCTACTGGAGAATCATACTTATAAGCTGCAAAAACTTATATCCTTGTGCCAATTTACTAAAGTACTAAGCATGCCAGTGAGTTCAAATTATCTGCTCTTCCATGTGGGACCATCCTCTGCTTTGTAGTTATGTGGTGTTTACAGCTGGGCACCTGGCTCTGCTCACAAGCAAGAAGCTTTCTTGCTTGCTTTTTCACAAGCTTTTTACTCTTTCTGCAGTAGAATAGAGGCATTGTAATAATTTCCAGGGGCAATTCCATTGTCTTATCATAGTTTTTATATTCTTTTTCTGTTCCTTTCCCTTCGTTACCTTCCCAGTAGCTTTTAGCAAATATTCAAACAGCTGGAAGTGGATGACAATGCATCTGTTTTCCATTAGTAGAATTAAGGCAATTCCTTGACCTTAAAGATCTACTTCACCAGCTTCATCGACTAGAAAGGTCTCATAGAAATGTTACCCTACATATGTAAACTTCAACTGATTTCCCTGTATCTAGTTTCTGTTGGTGTATGCTGGCATATTTCCTTTTTGCATGCATAAGATATGTAGATCTCCCTCATGAATACTGCAGTGAAAGGCACTAATGTCCACAAGGAAGTTTCTAACGAGTTCACTTAGCACAGAAGTGGCTGGGAGATTTGAGGGCCGAGATGCTGGGGATGAGAGCGGCTCTCAGAGCTCAGGGTGCTGCAGCCTCCGGGCCCTGCTCCGAAGGCATCGCAGAGCTCGCGGCAGCTCCGCTCCCCCGGCTGCCAACACAGCGGGGCTGCGGGGGTGTCACTGCGCTCAAGGAGACCTTGTAGCGCAGGCTGCTCCTGCTCTCCTGAACTGGGCAATTAAGAGGCCTCGTGTCTGCACAGCCCCAGGCTGCCTCTCTTTGGCAGCCTTCTTGCTTGTCATCTGCTTGAAGGGAGCTCCTGCTTTCCCACATCGTCTCCCGCAAGATTCCCTGGAACCAGGACCTGGAAGTCTTGTTCCTCACCAAACATCTCATCTCTTCAGGCCTATTAGGGGCATGGTGGGGTAGGAACTCCTTAAGTTGCTATACTCAAAGCTCCCAGAATGAGGTTTGGGACTGAGAAGTGCTATTCAGGAAGAATGCAGTTGTATTTGCTGCAACTAAGAAAGGACTGTGTGACTCCATGTATTAAATACATTAACAAATCTGCTTGATACTTTCAACATCTGTATGTTTTTCAACTCAGTGATTAGAACTTGGCCTTTATATTTTGGATGACTCTATAAATTAAAATATATAATATATACACATTTATATATTATATATATATACTTATAAATATATATAAACTTCCTTTTAAGTGGTTTAAGAATATCTTATAAAAATTTCAAATAACTGATTTGATCTTATGATTAAAAGCTTAAGAGCTGGTCTTCATACCCAAAGAATAGTGGGAATAAACAAATTTTAAAGAAATCAGTGCAGGGATATACATACCTACTTTTCAAATAACAGGAAAATGCCAGCCTCCAAGCATGTTTGTGCAAAGATGGTAAAGATGATGGCTTGTTCTTGTAAAATAAATCTCTCTGCCATTTGTTCTCTATGCATGAAAAATGATCAGTGAAACTATAACAGTGGCAGTCTGAATATCAAAGGAATGGTGGCTCAGCATAAAATATATCAAGATGAAACAAATGAGAATAATGTTGATCCTTTGTAATCCAGTCTTAAAATTTTTAAAACCTGTAAACATCTGATCATTTAATACTTCTTAAACTGTGGTGCAGAGTGACCTAGCAGTACTGCCTTAGTGAGTTTCCGCAAAAAAAAAAAATCTTTATATGCTTTATCACAGCTAAGTCAGCTGTGATAAAATGTTTCACTGCTTTCCTTCTGGAGGGCCAATATGAGAAAGTCTGTATAACCCTATTAATGTTGGTGAACATGAATTGAACTTATTTTAGAAAGTCTATTTACGCCTTCCTCATCAGGCCACCGCTCCATTAGCTCCATAAGTAGAAGTGCAGACAGATGTGGTGTCGGGGCATCTTAACAGAGAGCACAAATAAAGTTTTATTAGCTCCAGTGCCAGATACCCTGTGCTCCGCCTCTCTGTGTCAGTCGGTGGGTTTTGGGATCTCCAGAGATCTCACCAAGTTCCATTTCAAAGGCGAAAAAGGAAGGCACTCTGCATGTATTTTCTCTGGGTTATAGCTGGGATCACCTGTGGGGATTTGCGCTTGTGGGTTGTCTACTTAGGGTTTACAAAGGCATAAGCTATCTGAAGCAGTAAATTAGTAGTAAATTAACATGACTCAAACTCAAGCTTAGCAATACCTTTGATGAAGGGAGTAAGTCTTTAATTTTCTCTGTAGGAAAAATATCACCAAAGGAGGATGATCTTGAAGCTTGAGAGTTTTAACATCCTGTGTAGAAGAAATAGCTTCACTGTAACAAGAAAGTAATGGTCTCTTTGGAGAAAAATGCAAGAGGAGTTGTGCAATTCTTCAGTAATCAGTAGTCCTGGGGTTAATTTCCATGGCAAATACATTTGTGTATTGTATTATGGACATTTTTGTCATACCAACATGTCTCATCTGTTTTTGCCTTGTTAAGCATTTGGCCTTAGCAGCATCATGTGACTGGACTGTGCTCTCTTGGGCGCTACACCAGAGCGTTGCTTTCGACATCCTTGGATCAGAGCTGTTTATGTAGTTGGCTGCAGGAGCATCTGCCAAGCCGCAGAAGTGTTTCAGTGTTAGCTGGCTTCTTTTCTGGATAGGTTTTATAAATGCTTACTTCCAGGTTATATTAATTTTTTTTTTTTAAGTCAAATATTGTCCTGACTTTTGAGGTTCTATCCCTTGAAATTCCTGAATGCCTTCCAAAAATGCCAACACCTCCCTAGCCAGATACATCTTACAAGCACCTTTCGCTGTAAGAGTTTGTGAAGCCCTATCATAAACCAAGAGTGGATTTGTTTTCCTCTGCACTTTGTTAAAGGAGACTACTCTTATGATAACCTGTTCAGATATTGATTTCCTGGTCTTTTCAAATAATGTATTAAAAGTTTATGCTTGCTGTACTGGCAGTATTTAATTCTGTAAATAGAACAGACAGGCATTTTCTCGCAGGTGCAATAGATAATATAAGCTGATATTAAATATCTACCTTTGAAAGATACCTAAACTCTTTGCTCTCAGAGATGATTTCAAGTGAATTGGTAAATTTCATTAAAATCTTTGGTGTCTTGAGACCCACATCTGCAGATGAGTTGTCTGGTGCTACATCTCATGAATTGGTGATGTTGTGGCCTTCCTCTAGCAGGAAGAGTTTTTTTCTGTTCCTTAGCAGGATGTGTTTGGCTCTTGGTTTTGCCAGGTGAAGAAAACATTTTGAGGAGGAGTGTGTAGAATTAGCCTAGACTGGCCATGTAAAAACAGCTTCTGCTTTGCATTCAGCGGGACAGCACAAAGAGTGGCACCAAAGACATCCAGCAGTGCCTTTACTAGACTGGATCAGGTGGGTGTTTTGTTTGCTAGGCAGAATGAACTGCATCCGTTCTGAGTGATGCAGAGTTTTCTCTTTGAGAAATGCCTTGTCCCATAACTTACCCTGGAGTCTTGGATGTGCCCCTCTGACTTTTCCTTCCCTTCAGTGTCACTCGGAGGTCTCTCACCTGCCCTTGGCCCCATGCGGGCACCTGGCTGGCCGAGGTGGCAGACCGTGCCCCCCACGAATGACACTAGTGCAGGGCGTGAAAATATGGAGATAATGACAATTATCTGTAAAATCTGTATCAAAATAAATCCCATAAATATAGATTTTCCTATTACCTTTAAAGAGTAAAAATGTGTCAGATCAAACTTGAGCCACAAGTCTGATATGCAATAATGTTCTCTGTATTTCATCAGAGTTTTTATTTGAGATCTGGAAAGATTAATGGCATATCTCTGGATCCCTACCTCCAGGAGGGATCGGAGTTTTAAATAGGCTGAAGAAATGAGCACTGGAGATATGAAGAGAAGGTGGTTTTGGTGGCCTCTTCCGAGTTCTACCCTGCTAGCCCGATGTGCTCGGACACCAAGACTTTTGGTGACTATTTTGCCAACTTTTGACATAGCAAATGTTACTTGCCACGGAATCACATGCTGCCCTATTTTTAGCCAAATACAAAAAATTGCCAGCAGGTGGCATGCAAAGGGTGCTATTTCTGATGACTTTTAGCTTTGGTGGGGTTTTCCCTCAAAAAAAAAAAAATCAAATAGGAACTCGAGCTCACAGGCTGTCAAGGGAAAATACCCACTTTGCTGAGAGACTGGTGCTTAGTGCTCCAGCAGGAATAACGAAGACAGAGCTTCCTTCCTTTTCTCTCTCAAAAAAACCTGTTACGGAAGGTTTTCACATATCAGGAGCTCATGGCAGAATTCTGGAGTGAGACCCCGTGTTTGGGAAGCCTGAAAGGCCCCAGGGCGCTGGGCCGCGGCCTCCTCGGCACTTCGCGCGTTGACAGCAGCGCTTCGCTCCGGCCTGACGGCTGGCAGGAGCGACACACAAATACAAGGCACTTTGTTTTGCAGCGCCATTCCAAAGTTTTGTGTGGCGACAGGTCAACAGGCTGGCCTGCTGCCATTGGGAGACGGCATTTGGATGAAAGAAATACTATTTTTTGTTGGTAGCCTTATTACAAAAGTCTGGGTTTAAGAAACTTCTGCTTCTCCCACATTAGCGCTCTAGACAAATCTTGAACCACCTTTGTGGCAAGCGCTAACAAACGCTGTCACTTTGACCTAATCCACTTTTCTGCACAGCTGTGCTAAAGTCACCTTTAGTTTTATCACATTTTAATGCAAACAAGGCCGGAAGGGTGCTTGTTTGGATTGAAGAAGCTGTGACAATTCATCTGAATGGGAACTTCAGTAACTGGGAAGAAAAATGTGACAGGGAGCTTTATCACTGCATTGTACACAACAATCTGAAAATTATTGCTTCTTTAGGGGCCTATTCTCTTCTTGAGGCCTTGCACAGTCTATGCTAAGCAGCTAGACAGAACTCTGAATGGTTTGCCAGGCCTAAAGACAGATTTTAATTCTATTGTTTGTGGGTATCCCTGACTTTCCTAAGAGGATTCAAAGACAGGCTGCAGAACAAGGCGCCTAACACAAGACTTTGGTCAATCTTTAAAATTCAAATGGCAAAGAGTGGTCCCCTCAGTTCTTTGAAACTGGCCAGCCTTGGGGATGTTTGCTTTCAAAATTTGTGGAGTTCATTCGGAACTAAATGAACATGCAAAAAATGCTCTATTAAACTGTTTTTAAAAAGGTCATTTAACCACTGATTTCCTATTGGAGTGTGAATCAAGCAAGGTGGAAAGATTTTTCTTTCTAAAACATTGAAATTACCATACAGGAGCTTTTCCAGAAATATTATATATAAAGATTTACTAGATATGAGCTTTGCTCAAACATTTGTATAAGCACAGTTCATGTTTGTACCATTTTTTATATACTTCAATTAAATTCCACGTGAAGCTGGACAAGTATTTAAATGTTTAGAAAAAAACTTTATCACAGACTTGGATAAAGCTTTTGCAAACTGAATATTTAAAGTGTTTGCAGAACAATGTTGAATGAATCCTGCTGGAGGCCACAGAGGAAATCTTGGGTACCGGGAAAGCAGGGATCTGGTCTCCTAGGAGACGCCAAATCCCGGCGCTCGGAGCGGGGCGTCCGGAGCTGCCTGCCGGGCTGCTCCGCTGCCTCGTGGCTGCGCCCGAGCTGGTCAGGCTGGGCGTGATGTGGAACCCCCTCCTGATACAGAGGCGTAAAGCACCTCTCCCTGCCCCAATCTCCCTGCCTGACTGCTGGGAGTGTTGCTGGGAGTTTACGGCAGCTGCGCATTTTCAGTTCAGGGTGATGTCTTATACACTTAGGAAGATACCACTTTAATGGTGCAGATTTTAGCAGTCTGCTTGTATTAGCAATAACTGCTGTTATTTCTATCCTAAGGCTTAGCTGGAGGATTGCAGCTGCTGCTTCATAAATTTATTTCACTTCTCACCGATATATCTTTGCACCTTCACACCACTTTCGCCATTTCTCATTACCTTTCTGAATTAGCGCATCTGTAAAATCCCAGCTTTTCAGAGTGATCCACTAATCATTTTCAGGTTAACTTAGTTTTTTATTAAGTGGCAAATAGGAAGGAGAAGTTGAAGGCTGGGGACAGGTAGGACTAAAGAAGGTCAGTTCCAAAAAACAAATAAAAACCGAAAAAGATCCTTCCCTTACTTACATGGGAACTTTAGGCTGTTGTTACCTCAGGACTGCCACCTATTTATAATAGGGCATTTTCCAGGGAAGGAAAGGAATGATCCTTCTCGTCCTCCTCCCATACCTGCTTGCCTCGTGCTGGCAGTAATTATCTTGGTTAAGTTGGTAAATGCTGAAGTTTGGGTCTGCTCAGGGAGACTCTAATGGATCTGGTTATACCCACGATTTCTCTGCTCTCAAACCGCTGTCAAGCGCTCCCGTGCAAGATAATGAACCACAAAGTGAGTTACGTGTCCCAGGCTGAAACCATAATGAAAATCAAGGTCAGTACCATGTTGTAGGAGACGGGGGGAGCCTCCCACATGGGAGTGCATGTTGGGTGCCCCCGTGCCTTGAGACTGCTGGTTTTAATAGGTAGGATTACGTCCTTAACTGGGAAACTTTAAATCTGTTGGTTTTTTGAGTGATCATCCTAATTTCTTAATTCATTGCAACTTTTAACATGAGTTAGAGCCTGCTGGAGCTAGACTACAGGGGAAGAAAGAATAAAATTCTTTTAATTCTTTACCAAGAAGTATTCCAGCAGCTAGGACTTTTTTCCTGGGATTCTGGGGATGCAGAGGCAACTTGGGCTTGGGAATTGGCTTTGAAGGACTAGTTCATTGGACAGTGTCAGAGCTATTCCAGAAAGCTTTTCTTTGATTTTTGTGTAAGCAAAGCCTGTAGGTTTTGGCCAAAACCAGGAGGATAATAAAAGTTGTATTCAATGATATTTGAGATTTTTGTATAAAGGTAGATCAGATAAGATGAGCATCTGTGTGTGCTGTATCAACAAGAAAAATTCATTTAATTATTTATAATTACATATTTATTTATGTATTTAATAATATAATTACATATTTATAATAACATATAATTATTATCTTTTTTTTTAGGGATTAATTTTAGAACTTATTGTGCTAACATCAGCATGAAAAAATAGCCACTGTCTATATAGTCACCACCTAATACATGTAAACACACAATTTTTCAGCATTCTAGGCTTGTCTATAGATTAGGTCATTTCATTCCTGAACGTGACAAGTGGCAGGGTCAGAAACTCTCCCTGGAGTGCTGGAAACACTTCCCTTGTCTGGGATCAGGCAAAATGAAATGCCTGAGCTCCTATTGAGTTTCTGGGAAGGGGAAGTATAACCTGGCATTCAAAAAGTCATCTTTGTGCTAGCTGGTGGCTCTAACTTGATGGCAAGATGGGTGTTTATGATATATTAGCAGTACTGTACGTTACTGCATACTCCTGCACAGCATTGCACACCAGAGGTGTGCTCTGATTATATGAACAATTTTTCTCTATAATGTTACCAAACTCATCAGCATCCTCCTGGGATGACAGTGTCTCAGTTATTGGACTTCTTACCTGCATACCCCAATACGCATAGCTCTGACTCTTGCTTCTAAATTACATTTGAGTTAGAAGATTTCCCTCTTTTCATAGTGTTTGTGTTTTCTAGTTGCTCATAGTTCTTTCCTGCAGCAGTTTAGATGAGTTACATTTTAGCTTTATTGGCAATGGTTGGGAAAGAGCATGGAAGAAAATTTGGCCACCTCTCTCTGGATGTTGCAGTTTAAGGAAGCCTTCTCCTTTGAACCACAGGAGTTGGCCTATTTGCAAACAACCAGTAATCCAAGAGGCTTCTTACTTGAAAGACATGATTTAAAGAAGTAGTTGTAGCCTGAAAGAGTCAGTTAATGCACATTGTGAGAGTCCTAATTTCTAAATGAAGTTTTCCCAGCTGTTTTTATTACTTGCTAGCTGCCTTTGCAAACACAGGCTGTGCTCTGGTGTTTCCGATCGCTCCTGCTTTCTCACATCAGCCCTGGTGACAAGCTCTGCCAATGGCTACACCAGTCCTGCTCTGCGCTTTCCCACCTGGTGCTCTTGTGCAGGTATAAATAGGGACAAAATTGGATCTCCTGCTTAAACCTGCGTAGCGATTTTATTGATAAGCACAAGCTAGAAGAAAATTCAGCTTGCTCTCTTAATCTTGTGAGCTGCCTGGAGGAAAGAGGTGTAATATGTAGTAAGCTGGTGTTCTTACATGGCGCTCTTTGAAGCCTTTGAGTATGGCTCTGTGTCCTGCATATCTGGGGGTTGATTCAGATTTTGAAGTTATTGGTGGAAACTCCACTGAAGAGCAAAGTGTGATGAACAGAAAGCAGCAGCCTGGACATGAAAATGTGAGCTAATGAAGGCATATAATAGAAATGTAAATTAGGGCAGGTTATAAGAGGAAAGGAAACCTTTGTAGGTTTTCATTTCAATTGCAGAGTTCAGCACCATGCCTCTTCTCACGTTTTCAGCTTTCTTGCTTCCCAGCAGATCAAGAACATGAACAATTTTTTCTCTCCTGCTGGGACATTCCTGTGCCCAGAGTTTAATGCCTTGGTCCTTTCCCCTCCTACAGCCTCTCACTATTTCTACTTCTCCAGTAGTACTTTCTCCAGTATCTCCTTTCTTTGCTGCCATGCTACTAGGAAGAGTTAGTAGGTTTTCTTCGTTCTTTGGCTTGTTTCCTCTGTCCAAGGTAGGCTCTCTTCCTCCTGAAACATTCACACTTTTGCATTGTTTGTAATTTGTATTTCTGCTTCCATCTTTTTGCAATAGGAGTTAACATCTTTTCCTGTCATAAAATAGTCTGATATCACTTGCTTTGAAATGCTACTTTTACCCCAGATTTTGACCAGAGCTTCAAGGTCAAGTTAAATTTATAAAAAAACAGTAGTCGACAAAAATTATTGCCTTCACATTGACATTAGTATTGCTTTCCAACAGCAACAGTAGGACTAGATTTTCAGCATGGAAGCCCATTAGCTTGTTCTATGGCATTTTAATTTAAGCAGCAAGCAGATGGAATAGAAGTTTTAACTGACTCAGTTCAGCACCACTGTATTGTCCAGCCACGTGTAGGATCTCTTAGTTCACTCTGGAGAGTAAGGAACTAAGCTCAGAGTGTTCTGCAGGGCTCAGGCTGCAGAGTTGCTCTCTGCTCATCTCATGAAACTGCAAAAATAGCATATTTTGAGTAGAAATGAAACTGAATTTGCATGTTGTCCTTATTGTATATTTTGGCTTTTACAAGTGAAAGTATGAGCTGTTGAAATGGGTGGGGATGGTCCTGGATATTCCTAGTGATAAATACTGCCCTAGGACCAGCCCTGGCAGGTAGCTAAATGATAATCAGGGAGGTTTTTGGAAATGTCTCTGGAGAAGTGAATTTGAAAAATCATATTTTTTTTTAATTAAACTAGCCAGAGGTTCTGCAAAGATGCTGTTGTGTAGTTACTTCAACTTTGGATGTTTATAGTGAACACTAAAACTGTACTTTCCCCCCAGTTTTGAAATTCATTTCCATCTAGTACTTCTTGTTACTTCACTGATTCATGGCCTGGTGAATTCCATGAGCCAAAACATTTCGCTTCACTAAATAGTGTAATTCAGCTGTCTTAATCAGATTGACAGCAGTCACAAATGTCCACACCGTTTTCCTTTATTTAGTTTGCTTAATACATTATAATATGCTTAAATCCTTTTCCCATTACTGGGTCATAACTAAATCATCCTGCTGTAGGGTCTACTGACATGGCTTGTTTTTAAGCTCTGCTTAGTAATTTTACAAGGAATTTAATAGATATACAGCACTGCACTTCTCAGGAAGTGGAAGTCCATTCTTCAATTATCTATTTATTTTTTGAACTGCAATTATGTTTGATACATGTAGGATATATATGCTTCTATGAGCCTTCTTTTTAAAAACAAAAGGTTTAAGTTTCAAAAAATGACTAGTGCTCCTATGATATTTTTAAAGGAAAAATATTTTCATGTTTGCCATGAAAGTTAATTTACTTTAAGTTCAGATGTGTGCTGCAATGTTTATACCTAGTTTCATTGCACTGATATATTGATATTGATCAAGCGTAGAGTGCTTTATCAGTGGTGCCTGTAGGAGGCATGAGTCCTAATGCACTTGCGCATTCAGGCTGGGAAAATCCATCTTTCCATCGCGCCGTGCTATGAAATTCAGTCTTTGGCCTTCTTGGGCTGAGCTGCTAGACCTGTACCAGTCACGCTCAGGGAGAGCTGTTATAACCCCTGGTTCTTTTGTTTGGCATTTTTTATTTTTAACTTTTCAAATCTCAAAATAAAGCAGTAATTGCGGGGAGCGGGGGTTGATTTTGAGGTCTTTTTTTTTCCCTTTTACCCTGCTCTCATTTTTCCCCTTTTCCCAGAGCACATCCTGTCCCTGTGCCGCACACTTGTGTGGTGGCCGAACGGAGTAACTGGAGCCCGACATTCTGGAAGCCGCAGTTTACGATAGCCGCGATCGCACAAGTATCAGCTGACGGTGCCGTGTCGCGTTTTCTTTCAAAGACGCAGCGGTGACAATGGCTCACAGTGGTGACCGCGCGGGCCCTTCCCGGGGGAGCGCCACAGAACGCTATCTTGCCACCTGATCTCGGCTCTTTTAAGCTGTGCACTAACCGCTGACATCTCCCGTAAATGCCTCCTTTATTCCCTGCCAGGGATTGTCCTCTGTGTCCGGGGTAGCCGCCGGAGCCCGCGTCCGCATGCCAGCAAAGCGCTTCGCTTTCGCCATGTGAATTTGCCTCTGTCTGGCGCTCCGTGAGGCCCCTCCATACACCTGAGCATCCTCGGAGCGGGGCCGGGCCTGAGAATGGCCTTTGTGCGGCCGCCGCCGCGGCGCTGCTGCTGGCACGAGCCCCGCTCCCTTCCCCAGCTGCCAAGTAAGCAATTTGCCATCTTAGTTAGGGGCTGGCCCCTTTCTTTTTTATTATTTGTTTTAAATTGTGTCTAGCTAGTAATGTAGCCTGGCCACACGTCTCCACAAGGACTGTGGCGCTTATCATTTCAGCTGCTCTTAAACAAAAGCCGCATTCAGTCACATCACTTCGCTTATCAGCTCGCTAGCAGATAAAATAGTTATTTTTCAAATTGCTTCTCTATCTTGTCTTAAACAGACCTATATAGATACTTTTCAGTCATCTTAGTCCATAGATATTTGTTTCACGGGAAAATACACTTTCCCTTTAATACAGCTATTCGTGGAAACTGCCCTTCCCTGGGGACAAAGCAGGTTCTGGGTCTTTCAGGACAAAATGCCTTAACCTGTTATGTCCAGTCCTGCTGGAGGAAAGCTGAGCACAAGTCGGAGTGACTATTTCTCCCCAGTGGTGAATTTTAGCCTATTATGTATCCACCCGGAGGAGTGCATCACTTGTGGAACTAACAGTACGATTTATCTACAGGTAGTTTTCTATTTTTGGGGGGCTCCTACCAGCTTCTCCTCCAACGGGTGTGACATGGTTGATGCTAATGTCTTTCCAGCGCCTGCACTGGGCACCAGGTACATGATCCATATAGAGCTTCTCAATGCTTTACCAGCAGAGCATTGCACACCCTCCTGAATGCCACCTTATAACGTGCGTGCAGGGAGAAGAACTCCCAAATAGGCTCTTTACCAACACTTGCCAAACTACTCTGTTAGCGAGGCTGGAGCTCCACTGTCTTTTCTCCAGGTTGCAATTTTATGTGAGCTATTTGGATTCTAGATGACTAATCATGCAGCCTAGGCAGTGAGGTACCATTGCAAGCGTGCATGGTTCAAATGCCACTTTTAATTTTGGGGGACAAACCTTTCAAGGTCTTACTTTTCCCTCACTTACATCCGTTTTATCTCTCTCTGTATAATCTCTTCCTGCTGAAATTAGGACCAAGGATGCACTTGTATGCTATAGTTTCAATTGCATAAATATCTACTTCACTTCTTTTGCCACTGCTCAAGCTGTCTAAACAAGGGCTGTGAAAATGGTAACAACTAACATGGAATAGCCCTGGGAAAGTATAATAATGCAAACTTAGAATGGGGGCGAGGGAAATTGTCTTATTTTCTTTTCTTCAGAAACATGAACTTACTTCCCACATTTGTTTGCTTTAGTTTGCTGATTTGCCAGGTGCACGGATCCAGTAGGCCAGGGCGCACCCAAGACATTTGCCTGGATGGTTTTCTTTCCTTTTACACTGCTCTTCAGATCCTGTTGCATAAATTAACACGTCATTTTCCCACATTTGCCAATATATGGCTAGTGGCTAAACATAGTTTCATTCTCTTTTGCCCTTGTGTTGAATCAAGTGCTCAAGTGCTGGGTAGGAAGCAGGTCTCAAATAGAGTGTGTTTCCTCAAAGTGAGTTTTCATCTTCCGCTGTGTATCAGGTAATCTGTGTTTGTTGGTGTCTGCTCATAACCACAATGGTAGAGGATGGCTAAATCCTGTTTGGTGGTAGTATAAATTTAGAAATAAAATGTTTGCTTGCTTTTAGTAAATCTCAGTTTCTCACTGACCATCTAATAAGTTTTTCATTTGGTCCAAGTTCTGTGAAGAGTAAATACCCCAAATTATTCCCACAATAAGGGGACTGTTCTGTATTTCACTCTGGGTAGAAAGAGGTGAGCATAAATCATTACTACTAGTGAAATTAGCATCAATGGGGCTAGCTATAGAAAGGAAGTTTTGGTTGAATGATTAAAGAAAGGAGCTGAAAGTCTTGATTTCTGATTGACTCACTAAACTTCAGTTTTATTTTTGGGAAGGAGACTGATCCTCTCTTTCGTTTATCTAAGATTCTGGGAGTTGCACTCTGAAGGGTACGGGAGGTTTGGCAGTTCTTTATGAAGCTGATATTTTCAGTCCTTACTGCTCTTTTGCATTTATACCAATGACTGATGCAAGTATTGTCAGTAGCACAGTTTTAAATGATTGCAAAGCAGTCCTCCCTTTGCAGCAGAAGGCATTCCTTCCCTGAGCACTGCCAGTGCTTTTGGTTGCCTTGCAGTGGAGGATGAAGAGCTGGGAGATTAGAGTGTCTGTCCCTTTTGCTTTCAAAATGAATTTTCATTCAGTAGTGGCTAAAGCTGGTGGGCAGATGGCTTCAAAAAGCCCTTTAACTAATACGTGTTGCCAGCCCTACATCCTCTCTTCTGTTAAACATTTCATTCATTATGCAGTTTAAGAAACAGAGAGAGCCAACTCTTTCTGCCAGTGTCACCCCTGCACGTAACTCCCCCTTCATTCCAAAGAGCTGTCAAGAGGCATTTTTCTTAGAAAGGGGCAGCAATCTAAGTCTTGCTACAATCAGCTTCTGAGGAGGAAGGGCCATGCATTCAGCCACAGCACTAGCATTTGCTGAGATGGAATTAAAAAAGAGAAGGAATAAGGGGAACGAAAATCTCAAAGGGTGTCAGAGAAGTATTTACCTCAAACAGCTTCGTTAGATGGACTGTGTTGCAAGGACTTTGTTTTGCAGATCCAGCTCAGCACGCACAAAGGTAATGCTGCGTAGGTTACAGCGAGGGAAAAGAGAAATGAAAATAACATGGCACTTTTTCTGCTCTACGAGAGCTTCTTAATGGCTTTGAATAATTGGAGGCTGCAGAGCAAAAGTGGCTATTTTTCACTCCAACTCCCATTTTAATTCAGCTCAAAGTCACTTGTTGGTAGAAGAGGGAAAACAACCAACGGGTGGTTACGCTTCTCAGGTCTCACTGTGTGCCTTAAATGCCAGGAACGGGAGCTCACCTGGGGCCTGTGGTTTGGCTAGAATTCTCCCAGAGTCTTTAGCAGAGAGTCCAGGAGCTGGATCCGCGGACGTGGCTGTGTGCAGGCAGGAGAGAGCAGGGTGAGCTCCCACACGTTGCCTCGCCACCGCCAGGTAACATGGGCCATGGAGCTGGGCTGTTCCTGATGTTGGATGCACCTACATCATAATTCATTTGATTTAAGGTATACAGTATTTTTTTTCACAAGGACATGCTAATTTAGTTTAAAGTGCTAAAAGGTTTTCTGGTCCATTATTTTGTTTCTGATCAATTCTGAAATAGTCATGTGCTCAGGACAAAACACTGGAATGTGGACTATCTTTATGGCTCTCTTCTCAGTCTGATGTACAGCTGTGTGACATTTGATGTTTCGGGTGTTCCAGACATCAATGTTCTGTCTTTGAGTACCAAAATTCATGTTTTTGTAGGTTTCACAAAAAATAAAAATTAAATCTAAGACTTCATATACCCCTCATTTTAGTGGATATGAAGTGTGTGTGTGTGTGTGTGTGTGTATATATATATTTCTTACTAGCAAAATCGACTTGTCTATCTCAGGACAGAGGTATCCTGAACAAGCAGGGTGTGCTGAACAACAGCAACCACAAATCAGCATATGACAGCACAATTTAAATTGACTGGTCACTAAGGAGGTATTCCTGCCCAATCCTAGAGAAACTGTAGTGTTTTGAGCAGAGGTTTGGGGAGACACATGGAGAGGTAAGCCAGAGGGAACCCCAAAAACGAGAACTTGAGGGAGGGTGACTCCATAGTCCTAGATTGGATTTGGGCCATCTTTTCAGCACCAAGACAGCATAGGGGAATGGAGGGGCCACAACCCTGCACTAGGACTTGACCTAGCAGGGCTGGTAGTGCTAATTTGACCCACACAGCTTTTCCCCTGGGCCCTGTCATGTTGTCTGTAGAAAAGGGGAGTCATGTAATTCATAACATTGCATATACCTATGATTGAATTGTTTTGTTACCAAAATCTGTTTAGCCTTCACATGGTCGTTTGTCCTTAAACCAGGAAAAGATTCTAGTGACAAACCAGCTTAGTAGTAAGTGCAGCAAAATCCCATGACGTTTGTAGGCGGAACACTGGAAATACTGCAGATGCTACTGTGTTTTGACAGAGTTGTTGGCTACTGATGTTCAAGACTTCAAGAAAATATGTAAGAATGTCTGTGGGAAAAAATCTGAAGGTATTTAAAGAATTTAAACAAAGGTTAGCAAACCACCCAACCCATGAAGTTGAAGAAAGACTACTGTGTCTGTGGGGTGCTTCTGTTTCCTTTGTTGTTGTTGTTGTTGTTTTTTCTCTCTTCATGAGCTCAAAATTTTCAATGTAATCTGTAAAGTTGGAATGCATCATTACTCCCATCAGTGAAATTTTCTGAACTGCAAACCAGAAAGAGATTCCTGTTACTGAAAGGCATTTGATCACTGAGATCAAAAGAGTTTTTAATAGTTGTCCAAGCAAAAGAATGAGTAGGGAGTGATGTGGTAAAGGAACCATTGGAAGGGGCGGTTCCAGTTCCTGGATTAAATCCAAACAAAATGAAAGACAATGAAATCCAAGGAGAGATAGAAATGTTTAAATATTAGAAGATAATCTGCTTTGAGCTAAATCTTGCCTCTGAAACACTCTAGTAGATTCTGAACTTACTTTGCTTCACAACAGCATTAGTCAAGACAATGTGTTTTTCAAAGGACAACTTCAGAATTTGTGCTAAACTGTCTCAGAAAGCTCAAGTAAAGACAGATCAAACAGTAACATAATTATCTGTGCTGTTTTGGTCCCCAAAATTGGGTCTGAAGTCCGAAGAGCTTTATGTGCTATGCACATACCTCTGACAGTCCAGTATGAGCCTCTTGCCATTACTTTTCAGGTTAGGTTTAGCTGAATACAAGTGTCTTGTAGAATGAAAGAGATATATTTGCTCGTAATGTAGTCTTGGTTCTTTGGTACGTTTTGTTTGTTTGTGTTTTGTTGTTGTTTTTTAAGGGAAGATTTCTTTAAATTAAAGAATTCTGTAACCAGAAGAACAAAACAAACAAAAAACCAGTTTAATAGCAGTCAACTAAGCTTATGCAGCCCTGCTTTCTACTGCCTGCAATAACTGAAAAAGGAGGGGATCAGTCTAACTTAATTACCTCAAAATATTATATTGCTAAGGTCCTAGAGGTAATCTGAGGACAGCCAATATGCCTTTCATATTGAGACTGATATGGAAAGGAAATGGTCTAGAAACAATTCAGGATGCTTTGGCATTCAGGAAGATGGAGAAGGGTAGCAGCGTGCACAGGAGAATGAGCTGTTAGTGTATCCCGGGAATTATGAGCCTCATGGCAAGCAAGAGCCTTGTAATTCAAGGATCATTTTGGAGCAGCACACGATTGCAATACCTTGCAGCTGCAGAAAATGCAAAAGTTTGAAATAAAAACTGTGATATTGCCTACTAACTTAAGAGAGCGCCTTTGGATGAGCCTTGCACCATATCCAGTTCATGGAAGCCTGCAAATCTGTCTCTCCTTATTCTTTGCTGATTTCTGGAAATTAAGTGACACTTGGCACTGAGACCTATAAGTGGACATGATTTCCTACTAATTTTCAGTCTCTAGGACCTCTCTCTAACTTATTCTGCCTTGGTTGTCACCTCTAACAGCTTAGAAAAAAATGGGGAGAGAAGCAGATATCTCATATCTCATTGCTGGTGGTGGTTACTGCATTTTGCAACTGTCCAAATTCTGCACATCCCACATAGTGTAGCATAGGCCAGAAGAGAGACTTAACCTATCCTTGCACTTACTGCCCCTGAGCACTGTTTACTGGCAGCCAACTCTGACCGGACATGGTTAAAACAAAATGATTTGCTTAACTGTATTGATGAATGTTTCCAGGAAGCACAAAAAGAAGAAAAATCTTTCTAGGAGAATCATTCGTTTAAGAGTACATGTGCACAGCGTAGGTGCATTGTTGTGTACGTTTAAATATTGTTCTGGTGATGGAAGCTGCTGGCATGTCCATCATATGCTAGTATCTTACTTCAGTAACAAGAAGAAGATGTATAATTTGCATCATCATAAATCTCACTGGAAGGGTTAAGAGGTATTTGGATCCCCAAGCTTGCTATGATATAACAAAGTTGTACTACTACTTTCCTTGAAACATTTAGGAACAATTATACATGTTGTGAAAAGTATCTTAATTGGTAGTCTCATTTAAGCAAGCATGAAAGGCTGATATATGAAATGACCCAAGCTTTATTGACCATTTTATTCTGTATAGATCCAGTTCATAACCTTCAGCAAGTTACAACTCAGACAACAAAACAGAATTTCCACAGCCTTGTCCCTTGCAAGCAAGGGACCAAAGAAAGGCCTCGGTAACAAAGCCAAGCTGGCTAGGAATAAATTGCTAATACTTACCTTTTTTAACAAACTATTGAGGAATCAGATGAATGAGCACATCCATACTTGATTCAATAACTTCTGTTCATGTAGCTACATCAGCTATTAGAAGGTCTATGAAAAGCTTGGCATAAAATTGAATCATAGATGCAACACACTGGAAACAAGAATGAGATTTGCCCAGCTGGACTGAATTTGTCTGCAAACAGTGCATGGCAAGATGACACTAGTGAGAATAAAGAAGAGTAAAGGGAGAGGAGCTGAGGCATGAAAGACAGAGGTAATGGGACACAGAGTTTAAGGAAAAGGAGAAGAATCACAATTGTAAGACATTTGTCTGCATGGATGGTTACCCATTTGGTTTGTCCTATGTTTTTCAGAAGGAGAAATTTAGTCTCAGTAGCTACTTCATTTGTAAGGTTGTACTATGTGTATATTTAAATAAGGTTATTTGTCTAGAACTCGACTGTGTGGGGAGTAAGAAGCTGCCTGCTCTTTGTCCTTCTGTACAATAGTGAAGAGCAGGTCTATAGTGGCTCAAGGAATGTAAGAAAATACAATTTTGAGACTAGATTGAACTGCTGTGACCTTTAGTGTCTTAGTTGATCAGTCTTCTAACATACCTGACTCAGTGTATTTACACAAAGTGGAAAAGGGTTAAAATGGTCAGTATGACAACATATAATTTTCATCTAATGAGGCATGGGATTTGCCATTCTGCTTGGATTTCTGGTAGGTTCATCAAGTAGCCAGAATATACAGAGGTTTGCAGAAATGCCCTAGTGTTGCCCAAAAAAGATGAAGTTCTCGGAGTAATTTGATTCAGATATTATGTGCGACATTCACTAAGACTAAGGAACAGTTTGTAGCTAAGTGAGGAGAGGTGGCTACCTGTAGTCACCTGCTCTCTACTATTTTATAAAATGACTTACGTAATTTGAATTGGCAAAATATGAGAATTAGAGTGAATGTCTTCTAAAAATTTGATACTTGAAGGTAGAAGAGAGTCTTACTCAGATACTAATGGATCTAATAATGTTCACTTTACTGCAACTTTGGTCTATATGGGAACACAGTCAAAAGAATAAATATGATGAATCAATCGATGTTGATTTAAGAAAAAAAAATGATGTAACAACACAGCCTGGATTGCACACCATGCTATCCAAGTCCTGCCATGCTATATCTTGGAACAACAGCTTCCTAAGATCTAGTATGATGGATTGAACTTTGATGTCAAATAGAGCTTCAGTTATAAAGAGCATATTATTACATAGAAGTTGTATGTTCTGTCTTACCACAACTACAAGACATAAATTCCATTATCCACTGAATTTCTGTGTGTGTTTGGAAGTGCATATAGGTGAAAATAGTTATAGCTATGACACTGCCATACAAAATCAAATTTAAGAGCTACAAAATATCTAAGACTGAGTGTCCTTCTAGAGAGCAGAAAACACTTTCTGAAGCATGTTTGCTAGTTACTGCTTCACGATGGGAGTTGATAATGATGTCATTGCAGGGAATCCCTTCTACGGTGTGTGCCCAAATATGTCCATGCTCATGATTGCTAGGAATGAGTTTACGATGGTTGTGGTGAAGGTTGGTTGGTGTCAGGCACAATTTTGAAAACCCTGTGTGTTTGAGAGTTGAGTTTTGACTATGAAATGCAAGACCCTAGTCAGCTCCACAGAATTATTGCTGTTCATAGTGACAGTGCAAGAGGAGTCAGGTTTCAGGGACTTTATTTGAACCATAGATGCGTCTCATGTCTTGAACAAAAATCACAGCCCTGGTTCTATTCTTCTGTAAATGATCTTTAGTCATCCAATAGTCCCACTGGTGAAGGAGACCAAAATATCTTTGCTGATTCTGTCCACAGATCATTTCAGAGGACTCAAAAGCAATATCAGTGATAATTACTACTACAGAGTGCTTCTAATTTTGAAAGGATTTTGCCAGAATGCCTGGCCCAGTCCCGCGTTGCCGTCTCTGCTGCTGGTGTTTCAGAGCATTTGTAATGCGCAGCCTGGCAAAAACAGAACAGCCAGATTGAAGCTCAGGGCTGAAAACGCTGCTTACAAGAAAGAGATCATTGGCTAGATTTTCTTGAGAGAAACTCCAAGGTGCCTTTGTAACGTAACCTTTTATAAATGATAGAAACTGAGTCAAAGTATTGCAAGCCATTGAGGTTAACCAATATGCCACTTAAATATAACTGTAGTTTGTGTTATCTGTAACTGAAGAAGGTCATGGGATCTATCGCTTGCAGCAGGAGCTTGCAGTGCCAACAAATTAGCATCCGAAGCGTGGCTCGGCATACAGAGCAGGGCGATACCGCGGCCTGGGAACCGCGCGGGGAGCTGCGAACGGAGAGGACCTGGCGCGTGATCGTCCTGTCACTTGCTACAACAGCCCTGCGCTCGGTGCCAGCCTCAGTGCGCTGAGAAAGCGTCAGCCGAGCCTTAGAAAGCGTGTGGCGGCAGCGGCCGTGCCAAGGCGGCCGGCGGGGCCCGCGGGGGAAGCCTGGTGCGGAGCAGCGCCGCGGGCTCCGTGCGGCTCCTCCGCGAGCTGCTGCCGCGGCCTCCTGCTTGAGGACGGAGAGGGCAGCGAGGGGATGAGCCCAGGAGCGAAAGGGCTTCTGAAAGGGCAGCAAAGAGAACTGAATTAACGCGAGTAATGAATCTAAGTGCTTTTGCCCGTTCTCAGCAAGCCTGGCTAAGAGGGAGATCAAAAAGGAGAAGGCAAAGCCTGCCTCTTCTTCCCCTCCCTCTTGCAAAATCCTACATGCCCTTTTGGCAGAGCTCCATCATTCACTTAATGTGTCCTGCTGAAATCAATTCATCTGTCAGGATTTGACCAAAACTTCCTCGCTGATCCTATCCGCTGATCACTCAGAAAGATTCATAAGGGTAATAGCCTCCCCTCTCCCTCCAGAAAGACCACCCCCAAACCAAATTCAGTTTCCTGGGTGATGTAATGCACTAGAAAAGGACGAATTCCAATAGGGAGGAGAAAGAAGTGGTTCGATTGCACAAACCAACCTTCCAGGTGGCCAACAGCTCTCAGACACCTGAGAACAAGACAGCCGCAGTGGCATGGAAAAGGATTTGCCTCCCTTGGAAATGGAAAAACTGCCGTATCGCGTGCGGCGAAGGCCTGGTGGGGTGGAGGGCTGTGCGGGGACAGGAGCGCGGCTGCCCGGCAGGCACAGGGGCTCCTCGGCCGGCTCGGGCAGAGCCAGCCCCTTCCCTCTGCTGCCTGTGGCGCTGGGGCGTGCTCCTGCTTCCAGATTTCTGTAGGGATTTCCTTTGGGTGTGCAGGGAGGAAGTGTCTGCCTACAATCCTCCTTCAGAGCAGGGGGAGCTTAGTCCTGCAGTTGCTTGTCCTCACGCTCCTTTGGAAATCTTGTGGAGTTTCTCCTGTTTTGGGTTACCCTGCTGTGTGTGGGCACTGACATGCTTGACTAACCTACTGTAAAACTAATATTTTTGCATGTTAAAACTTGAAAGGGGGCAAAGGAAAGGGAGAGAAACAAAGATTCAGCTCCAGTGCCGTAACTGTCTCCTAAAGAGTTTTCAGTGCACAGGTATGAGGCAGCAGTGTGCTTGTTTGACGTGCTAAACGTTTTCCCTTTTTGTGGTAGCAATAGATGCATTAGAACCTTGCTTTACAAACGATTTCAATTAAAATGCACTTAAATATATTAAATATAAAGCAGTTTAATGTCAAGATTGTAGAAAAGGGATTACTGCGAGTGTTAGTCAGCAAAGTAAGGAGCTCAGTGACCCAGCTGGCAAGACTCTTTTTGCTTTTGTAGATTCAGAGAGCTGTAGCTTCACCCCAAGTATTAGGTAGGAGATGAAAGCTGTACATACCCTGCCTGCAGATCACACCAGGTGTGTAACCTTCTCTCAGAGTGAGAAGCCCTTCCGTAGCCTGCCTGGGTGCAGTTCTCTTGGTAAATAGTGAGGGGCATGATGTCACGCTCACTTAAAGCCATTTGTTGAGTTGTAAATATCACTAATCAATTTTTGCGTCTGAATCCTGTGGCCTTGGGTGTAATCCATGACAGCGCTGACTTTAATGTATTTTCTAGCTTTAGCGAAAGTACTTTGAGCTGCCCTTTCCCATTAACTTCCCATCTCACTAATAAAATACTAAGAGAATTATATTCATCACTTCTGCCAATTTTAACCGGAAACAATTCTGACTAACGAATATTAAATGTTTCATACTGACAAATTTGATCTTCTTAGCCCTTTCTAGGGTGGGCAGCCACCTCCCTGGCCTTCTTTTCAGGCCAGACATACTTTACTGCCCAGGGTCACTTGGCCGTAGTTTCAAAGTTAACTTTAAGGTGCTTTTGAGTTGCTTCCAAGGAGCGCAGGAACGTGGTACCTGTGTGCAAGAGAGGTTTTACGGTGAGGCTCGTCTGACTTGAAAACTTCCCTCTTCAAATCTTGAGTCTCCTTCCTGCCTATCCTCTTCCACCTTCCTCCAAATTTCTGGAAGCATTAGTTGAATTGCCTTTATGCAGTAGATTGCAGTTCAAAAATGTGGATGGAGTAGCTACCCCATGTTTTGCTGACAAGATGCTGTTGAGCTCTAACACTGCTGTGGCGCTATGGACATACACTCTGTATTTTACATTAGGGCAAGAGCTTTAAGAGCAAAATGTGATCGACCAGAAAATGTATTTCCATCTTTCATACAGTGTGAGATTTCTCTGCATATTTGGCTTTTCTTCTCATCCTTAATCCTCATGCCCTCACAATATTTTGGTGAGGAATAGGTGATGCAAGCTTGTCTTTCATCCTTCCCTGTACTAATGTCTAATTAGGAGTGTCTCAGTACTGTAGCTTTCAGCAGCTTCATTAGACATAATTTTGTACTGTGAAACTGATGGCCCAGGTTAAGCAGTGGGGATGTGTGGATTGTGAGAAACTGCAAGCAAAGACTGACAAAATTGTTGGAAAGTTTGCTCACTGGAGACAAATCCTTGAGACAAATAGTACACTCTGGCTGTAATTTAAATTCAATCAATATTCAGTTAAAAAATAAATAGAAAGCTTTTTGGATCAGTGATGTAAGGGAATGTTGGTTCAAGGAAGTAATTACATATTATGTAGAAAAAGTCAATTTAAGTTCTCAATAATTTACTTAAGTGATTTACTTGACTGATGTGTTGTCTTGACCTAGCGGGGCATCGTGGCAGACACTAAGTTATGGCATAGTTCCAGCAAAAACAGCCGTTGTTACTGTCCAACATAAATCATTAGCTACTGTCTTGTTCCAGGTGTACACAGGTGTCATTAAAAAAAAAAAAAGTGATAAATTTTATGTTTGTAAACATAACTCTGTCAAAACTAATCCTGTTTCTGGCAGATGAAGATGTTATCCGTACCCCTTGGTAAGGCAATATATGTTTTCAGGAAATAATGCTTCTAGTATATAATTAGCTTAAAAACGGTGCTGTGTTTAGCTGGGTTAGCACAGGGGCCCTGGGAAGCCGCCGGGCGAGCACGGTACTGCAGTGCGGCCCCGCTCCTGCGCCCCGGCGGCCAGCGGGTGCTTGTGCCTTTCTAAGGATGCTCTTTGGACTCTTCCCAGATTACATCTTGCACATTTGGAAGATAAATTTCAATTTGTAGTCATGACAACGCTGCGAGCAAATTATGTCTTCCTCTTTGCTTGCCCTACCTGTGATACACAGAGTTCTTTTTAAAAAAAATGCCTTTTGTGCTGTGTTTTCTTTAAAGTTAAAAGAGAAATTTTAGCCTCTGAAAAGATGAAGCCCCGAGAGGGTCACCGGTGCCAAAGATGTGCTGTGAGCTGCTGGATGTGTTCTTGAGCCATATTAAGTCTTGAACCATAGTAAGAGCTGAGCTGAGCTCAGTACTCATTCCAGATATGCACGAATACAACTAAATGTGAATTTATTCTACTGCTTAGCCACCCCAGTATGCCTGACTATTTCTGGATGAAGTTGGAAAGATATGATTACACCAACAAATTAAAAGGATTTGAACAACCTGTTAGCTCCCTGCTACACACCGGTTTCCCTGTTTGATATTTAGCCTCTTGAGTGTATATAGCAGTTCTGCGGGGTTTGTTCCTCTTCAGGCTTGGGAACTGTCTTCCCACCACATCTGGACAGGCAACTTGGAGAAGCAATTTTAGGTGTGGACACTGACTATTGCTTTCTAAAGCCATCAGTTTATGACCACTATTTGCTACTGTTTCTTCTGAAGTTCAGGCTGTACTAGGAGCTTTAGAAAGCAAAATGCTGCTTTTCCCAGTTGTAAAATTAGTAGAGAAGGTATACTAAAAGAGTGTACCAGTGTGTGCTGGAATCTGAAGGTATCTTGGAGGCTTGTGAGTAGCTGCAGGTAAATATTAAGAGTAGATGACATGGTTATCAGGAAAGTCTTTCCTTAGCATGAAGTCTTCAGTTCAACCAGGACTGTTTTTCCCAAATTACAGGTGAAAAAATTCTATTACCAGCTAGAACTATTTTATCCCATAGAGTCTACACGATTACCTTGCTCAAGTTACTAATAAATTGCTGTAAGCTGATGTCAACTCTTCAGATCTTCTGAAGAAAAATATATTTTCTGCAGAGCTAATTAATATAATGGAAGGATTAGTACTAGCGTTCATGATTGCCCCTTAATTTCCAAGGAGCGATGACTAATAGCTCTAGAAAGAATCTCTGGAAAAAGCAGAAGTCTCAGGATTGAAGAGGAAACCAGCTACACAGACATATAACAGAGAGGACTTAAGCAATAGAATATACGTCTATTCTTCATTTTAAAAACTTGGTTTTGCAATCATATCATAAAAGTCGCTATGATAGAATCAAGCGGGGCTGATATGACCCCGATAAGCCACTTTGGAAAGTGATCTGTAACAAGTGTTTAGGACATAGTAAAAATATATACTGCTAGATATTTTCCACATGTATGCTGCCAGTAATCAGCAGGTTAAAACTTCTTGAACTATGATACTCAGCTGGAGCAGTTGATTAATACTTGAGAATTTATAATACTTGAGCTGATAACCCTTGAATAGTTGTATTATATTTGTCTTTTATAGCTGAGAATAGGCATTGAAATTAGTTCTCAAGGAGTTAACTTGAATTTCCTTTTTTTGAATTTTGAATTCAAATGAATTCAAATGTTTGAATTTTCCTTTCAGGTCTTTGGGCTCTTCATACAGGCTATATATACAACAGGGCTTGTCATTAGTCTCTTAATATTATAAACATTACATTTAATGAGGTTAAATTTGAAGTACCACACATTGTAAAATCGATCTGATCTTGTTGGGGAGACAAAAGGAAGAAAATTGTTTGAGACATTTGGAAAATAAATTAAGAATTATATTCACTTAACTTTGAGGGGGATGAGAAATCATGATAAAGAGAAACAGAGCCAGTCTATTTCAAAAGCAAGCAGAATCAGGAGCAGAATGTGTTAGGATACCATGTTATAGATACTAACATCATCTTCAATAGTCCAACATGAAGCACTCAGGACATGACAAGCAGTGTGTTCCCGACATTTGGAGGAAATGTGCTCTGAACATTGCATCTTCCTTAATGTAACTACTTTAGCAG
This sequence comes from Crypturellus undulatus, assembly GCA_013389825.1. Classification (NCBI taxonomy): domain Eukaryota; kingdom Metazoa; phylum Chordata; class Aves; order Tinamiformes; family Tinamidae; genus Crypturellus; species Crypturellus undulatus. The sequence goes on from VWPW01000670.1 coordinate 170,150, forward strand.
CTGGAGATTTCAGTGTTTTGGGCCATATGTCTTCACCGTACCAACCCCATCAAAATCCTCATGGGAACATTACCTGCTGCCAGCATTGCCCCTGCCTTCTCCAGCACAGCACACGCTGTCTCGCTCTCAAACATGATAGCTGGCTGGAGGACAAAACTTTCTCCTACAAATGCCTGCGAATACTTTTCTATAATTGACTTTCTAAGGAATATGTTAGTGTGAAGTTCTTTTGCCTTCTGCTGAAGTGAAAGCAAGAGACATTATCAGTTTCTGAATCCATTTGCTAGCATGCTTCAACAGTATCTAGCATCTCCTCAATATGCTAAGTGAGAAGAAATAAATGAAAATAAATAAAGCCCTATTAGCAAAGGATTACTGCGTAAAAATCCAACACAATGAACAGGAAAAGTGAAGGGGCAACGGACATGTTAAAATGCTGCAGACAACAAGCTGCTTAGAGGAAAGTGTATTTGTTCTTTCTTTTTAAAACTCTTTATTTATTTTCTCTTTTCTTCAGGCCCAATGTCTCACGAATGAATTCCAGAGGGATTTCTGAATCATGGTGATATCATGGGTTAAACCCCCTCTCTACTTTTTGAATGTAAATTCTTTTTGACATTCTTACTTATTGCAGAGCATTGACTTCTTCCCTACAACAAAACCAAACGCTGTTTGGTTTTGCATAGTTAACATTTTGCTAATGGGTAGCCAAGATTCTCTCAGCAGCTCAACAACATTTTCTAAAGCACACTGGCGTTGTTGTAGCAACTGGTGGCTGATCTGTGAATAAAGCAGATGTCATTGTGGCAGGATAAAGAGAGAATAATCTATCATCCAGCCACTCTCACTCCTGCCCAAACAAGTCATCAAAATGACGACTTTGGTGCGTGGTCATCCATTAAGGTCTACGTATCACCTTAACTCATCTTGTTGTTACATAAATTGATGTTATGTTATAAATGCTGAGAATTTCTCAGCCCCTGGCCGCTGTCTTTCTCACGGAAGAGGCAGAGCTAAGATGTGCTAAGGCACTGACAGTGTGCCAGCTTCCTTTTAGACCTTGATTGATTTTGTGCTTCCATCCAAGTTGGTTTGGCCTAAATAAACACAATATATATCCTGAGAAGTTTTTCCCTTTACTGCTTAATCTGAACCCAATTCATGTGGGTTACAACTAAAGATGGGCAAGCATCAAAATATTCTGACTGGTACCCAATCTGAGTACAAAAGTAGAGAGAGAAGCAGATAAATTTCCTTTCTAACTTCTCAGAAAGGGTTTAATCTTTTTTTTTTTTTTTTTTTTTTTTTTAAATCTTCTATTCCAAGCCTCGCAATCAAGCCTTAGTGGGCACAACTCCATGACCTAAGGGAGTGACCTCTTATCCCCCTCTTTTTGTGGCAGAGAACACCATGCAGTGTCAGGATGTAGAAATGGGTTGAGCATAGACCAGTGCTTCCATTAGAATATTTGTTAACTTTTTAATGTGCTCTCAGTGATGAAGCATCACAGTAACTTCCTTCTATTTTACGGAGACCCTTAGAGCTTGCTTTGATATTCAGTTTGCCAGAGGTCATTTGTTCTCAGCATGGGACTCCTGTTTGCATCATCTGCCATACAAGCCTGTTCCCTGCTACCTTCCTTGGCTAGCATCTCTGCTAGCCAGGAGAGAAAACTAGGAGCAGGTTACTATGTTCTCCCTGGTTCTCAACTGTGGTGCTTACTGTGGAAGCTACATTAATTACTATGTGCTTAGCATTTAATGAGGTTAGAAGAGGAAGGAGTCTCCTGACTTCAGCTATACACCACATGCAGTGAACTTACTACATGCAGGTGAACCTATTTCCAAAACACTGAGATCTGCATCTGTATTTCGTAAAAGGAGGCAAATCAGACATTGCTTGAGTTCCTTAAAACAGCATGGCAAAGCTGAGAAATCTGGGCTGTATTCCTAATTTTTGCACAGACTTCCCTTGTGTCTTCTAGTTAGCCTTCCTGTGCTTTGTGTGTCCTGATTTCCTGGCTTCACATGGGAATAGTAGCTAACCAAGAGTGGCTCCATGCGGAACGTTTGTACATCTAGACTCCACGGCTTTATAAAAATTCAAAAGGAATTATCGTGATAATCTTAAAAAGATATGAGACGTTTTTGTAATTCTAACATCCCTTACAGACTTGTGTGCTAGCATTACAATCTGCTGTATCCAGCTCTATCTCTACTTCTCCATTAACTTCTCTCTTAAACTATCAGATATTTAATTTACTCTGGTTTGAGACAATCCTGGTCAAATTTAAATCATTTCAAAATCAAGCTACATATGGGCAGATATGTAGCCCATATTGTATATTTCCACAGGCTTACACGTAACAACAGAGATAGTAGGAAATGGGATGAGTGCAAGAAACAATGCACAAACCAGGTTTATTACTGATAACATGGAGTAGATGCTGTTGGCCAGAAGTTCCTTCCAATATGTGCAAGCTTCTTCTCCTCTTTCTTGCATAGCCTACTGAGAAATATTTTAGATTTGGCTTGAGTCAAATGAAATTGCACTATGAGCTGTACATCAGGTAGAGAGCCTTAGCTTAGGCTCAGATGGGAGGTCTTTTTAACCAAGACCTTTCTTTCCTTTCTGAGGGACTCAGTAGTTTGCTTTCCACTCATGTAATTTTTCAGTTTTTTTTCTTATGTGGCTCTCCTCTTTGCTTTCCAAATCACTTCTGCACTGCATCCTATCTATATCACGCCATTAGTTTCTTCAAATCTTTTTTGTGGTTTAGTAAGAGTACTCCTTGTCTGATGAACTGCTTTCTGTACTAAAAAGCGCTTCAATCTGCTGAAGTGTGATAGGAATTACTTTTCTGCAAGACACTGATACTATCATTTGCAGAATCTCCACCTTCCACCACTGAGAACAAACCATAGTACACGACAGCTTAAAACTAACCCTGGGGACTATACAGACACTTCTCTAATGGGTTTTGATTTAATTTATTCTTTAAGCTCTGTGAGGCCAGAAATAGATATCTGCTTTGTCACTGAAGTGCCAAAAATGTTATGGCATTTATCTCCTCTTATTGTGTAAACAGAGAAGGGATTTCAGGCTAAAAGGATAAATGGCATAAAGGATCTGCCAAATTCATATGAAAAATCTTAATAGTCAAAACAATCAGTTTGCTGACATCATGTGAAAGCAAGTTCAAAAATAACATTGGGAGAATAAGAAAAATGAGAGACTAGGAAAAGGCTGTGAAAATGAGTAAATGTGATTAACAGGTAATAGCAGCACCAGTCACTGCACAATCCCTCTGCAGTCCCATTTAAAGTGGATGAGTCTACCTGATGGAGAACAAAATTCAATACGGTCTCTTCACAGTTTTTTGCTATGATTTATTATACAAGTTTGTCAATTATGGAGCGTCTGTTCTGGTCCACTTTAACTTCATGTTAAATAATGGTTTCTCAACAAGAGTGAAAGGGTAAATTGTATTAGATGACCAAAGTAATTCCAGATTTCTTGTGTTGGGCTGCAGAATTTCAAGTACATTACAGCAAATGTTTTAGGTGCCCTGTGTTCTCCCTCTTGTACTGCGTCCTCACTCGCAGGGAGGGAGGCAATGAAGGTTCGCAAGCCAGCAGTAACGTGAAGGAGTGCACAGGACACCAAAAAACACTCCGCGTGCTTGGAGATAATGAAATAACCAGCATGTACACAGGGCAGGCCGGCACACTGGGGAGAGGGGAACCTGGAAGGAAGCTGTGTAATGTTGTGTTCCCCCAAAAAGCACCTGCCATGAGCAGGGAGGAGGTGCGCGCAGCCCTGCACACTGGCAGAGCTGGGCTTGTGGCCCCGTCCTAGTGAACTGTCCACATCGGCAACCGCAGAATGAACCACGGCTCTAGTACCCTACGGACACGGGTTCCTTGGTGCAGGGGAAGGATGCAAGCTAGTGCTGGAAACAAAAAAAGTGCTATGCTTTTCGTGCTAAGAGAATTTCCGTGCTAAGAGAGTAGCTGAGCGCTACTAGTTGCAGATAACTCACACAAGTTTGGTAGCATCTTTTTGAGCTTACATTTGTATTTTGTGCACACAGTCCTGAAAACATTTGCTCAAGGTCAATGTAATCTCATTTTCTCCCACATAAATCAATCTTTTTTACAAAGCAGGCATCTTACATAACAAGAGTGTGATACAGTGACTTTACTGACAAAAATACAGGATCAAGGGAGAGAAAATAAATAGACTTGAGCATAGATAGCAAATACACCATGTTATAGTTCTAAGTGTGATTTCTCCAGGATGTGTTTTTGACCTCCTGGTTCCTAATCACTCAAGGTATGGTAATGAATCCATAAATAGGTACCAGTGACAAAATGCAAAAATGAGTACTCACATAAAACTACAAAGCATCAAAAGAAGCTTGTAGAGATTAAAAATATCATCTCTCAACAGTTCAAGGCAGAGGGACCACAAAGTTCTGGTTCTCTTCTTCAGCCATCTGGGGTTCTTTAGTTCCAAGTGCATCTGTTTATCATTTTAACTTAATCATAGGCTATTAACATTTGTTTCCAGAAGTATTCCCTAAGTTTTTGTTTGGGATTAAAATGTTTGCCTGGGAGGAATTATTGGTATGATTTTGCCCAGAGATCAAACTGGTGCAGTGAATTAAATCACTTCCCATATTGAGAACTATCTGAGGAAACCTTGAGTTAAGGGAGGAGTGTTTGAGAGCCTAGACAAGCTCTATAGTCTGGTGTTCTGCTGTGTGAGAAGTGTCCAGTGCTTGATTCAATGATGGAAGTTCTGGAATGTTACAGGTCCTGGATCAGCCTGCTTGCCTGCTGGTCAGCACCCGAGTAGTCAGGATTTGCGTCCCCGCTCTAGGCATCAGCAGTTTAGTCCTGCTAAAGGGCTTGTTGCTCAGCAGATCTTCTTGGAATTGTAGGTTTGGTTGGGCTCTACCACTATGCTCATTTTGGACATCCACGGTGATCTTTCCCCATTATAACAATAAGTGTGCAAATACCTTCAGGATTGCTGATATTGATTGGAATATATGCTCCCTGACTGCAGTCTGTGATGTTTCCGTACTCAAAAAACTGCTTTTTAAATGAGCTTGGTTAAAATAGTTTTGTAATCCCAGAGAGAGTTCATTAGCAATTTGTGTAAAATGGTGTATGTTTATTATTTTTCTTGTCTCAGTAACTGTGTGTCTTTAGAATAACTTTACCAACTAGCCACTTCAGATTAAATTTTTGAGGATATTTTCATTCTAGTTATCACTGCCGAAAGACTGTCTATATAGCAAAGAAAAACATTGTTTGATGTGAATTTTATGTAGGTATTCAAGTAGTCAAGCTAATTGTAATCAAGTTAGTTGTCCTTTAAAAAAGGTTGAGAGGTAAAATTCTTAAAATATGCTTAGGAATTCCAGTGCAGAATGGCTTCTTTTCCATGAATTCAGGTTCCAGTATTAAACAAGGAAGTGAAATTTCATAAAAATTAGCTTCCCAGCTTGCAATTATGTTTGTTCTTACTCCTCCTACTCCTTTTACTCTTCCTGCCTCTTGAATGTATGTTTTCTTTAAAAGCCTCAGTTAGGTTATTAATGGGGACAGCAATCCAGCACTTCCCTTGTCTAGCGGCGCTGAAAAGATGTATTTTCCCTGGAGAGCTGCATTGTCCCATGGTTGTGTGCGTTTCACCGCGTTGTCCGCTTCTCCGCCGAGCGCAAACAGAGCTCGTCTATCCCGGGGGACAAAGAGCAAACTGTTGCGCGGGGAGGAATATCTGCAGGATCGTAAATCTTTCTCCTTCTCCTGTTTGTTCCTCGTGCTATGGAAGCACATTTAGAGAACGGCCAATTAACTCCAGATTCATGGGAGATTCTGCTGGGCCAGATTTCTCTTATCTACAAGGATGCAGCCAGATTTCCAAGTACTTTCTACTTGAATGTGACATGTGGCTTTCCTTGCTCCTGAATCATACTTCACCTTGTGGAGTTCAGTGGATCAGACACATTGAAATCTTCTCTAATGAATGCACCCATCATCAGCAATAGTGTAAACATAGGGAAAAGGGCAGATCAGATTCATTTCACTGTGTGTCCAGTTCTTTATTATTGTGAGTAAAACTATTTAAGGATATTTTTTTCTTTAAGAATTAATCTGCTAGCTGTACATTATGCATCACTGTCTACTGAAATATATAGAGAACAGGAGTTTTACAGATTAATTTCCTATCATAAAAACATACTGCAATAGTAATAATTTGTAAAATACTCTAATTAGTGAAGAAAACACACTTTTGATTGTGGTGTGTATCCTTTTTAGTAAAAGCCCAATACAAATTAGGTGGTGGGGAACAGATTTCCAGTATTAAATATCAGATCTATCTTATTAAGCCATACTTCTAACATTGTTATTAATATCCATACTGTATGTGCGTCATTGCATTTTATGTCTTACCAGTTTATGATGCATAGAATTTACACAGCCTAAAAGCACAAACTCCATTACCAAAAAAAAAAAAAAGAAGCTTTTATATTGCTTTACGTTGACAAGTTTGAAAGTAAATTGCTAATCGTGTTTTACTTTGATCCTTCATGGTGCTCTTTGAAATGTAGAAAACCAATACTTCTAGCTGCAGGCCTGCAAAGAAACTTCATAACTAATCCTGATTGTTCATTGAAAGCAGCAGGTACTGTATGAGTTTTGTGTTTTTTGTGTAAGTGAGTTTAAAAAAAATCATGCCACAATCAGTCCAATCCTTTAAAGTTTAGATTATTATACTAAAATTTTGAAACATTTTTAATGGTCTTAGGTGGGAGGTTTGCCTCAGGAAGATCAGTGTGTGCGTCTGTAACCTCTGGTCTCTCCGATGTTGCCTGTGCTGCCAGAAGCCAGGGCACTGCACTGCGGTCTGGCCACCAGTTTGCTTCCTGCACTGGTAACGCTCCTCACCTCATTCAACAAGGGGAAAATCTTGCCTGTCCCAGAGAGAGGAACAGCCACTGCCACCAGCAGCTCTGGGCCGCACTTTTGCCAGCAGAAAATGCTGTTACCATCAGACCACTCTTTATCAGTTGCAAACAAATCAAGCGGGAGCAACAGAATGACTCTAAAAGTAGGAACATATTTACCCCACAAAGAGCCAAAGAAGTAGGAAGAGATGAAAAAGGAAATGTCAAAAATGGAAAGCAAGATGGTTTCTCTAGGCTCTGAAAAACAAGTGAGCAGTCTTTGTATTTTCCTGGAGGTTTTCCCTGGATTTTTGTCCTTTTTGGGGGAAAAGAATAATGTGAAAGCCCAAAAGACTTGGATAAAAAGTACGCTTTGTATCCTATCTATGAGAATCGGGCGATGTGTCACGCTAGTTTTTACAGTCATAGTCTACAGTCTTCCAGTGATTAAAATCAAATTTGACAGTAACACAATATAGAGGTTTAACTGACAGCACACACAGCACATTTGCTAGTCATAACGCCACAGTTTAATGACTGACGCATGTGGGAAGCTAATTCAGATTTTTTTCCTGAATGGGATAAATGAGCATCCAGTTAATACCAATCATGAATTCAAGCCATGTGACAGAGTTGATGCTACATACCCTGTTCTTGTTTTGCATATTCTGCAAATTGAACCACGGGAAAAGAGCCACTTTGTACACACATCCGGAGAGAAAGTTCATTCTGCCTTCCGACACATCCAGCAGTGCAGCTGAATGTCTCCAGCTTGCTACTGTAGTGTGCACAGACCAACTAGCGCCTCTCTGTTAAACAGCCTAAGGATTACAAACTGTATGTCTGTTTTGAGAAAAAGTACAGGTTGAACAAGCAGACGTAGTATAAATAAAATATTTATATAAAAATAGCCTCTTACAAAATATACTCTCTTATCCTATGGTTGTTTTTTCCAAAAGATGGAAGTTTGTCTGGAGTTCCTTATTTCTAGACATATTCCAAACCGGATTTTCTTAATGCTTCTTTAATTGATGAAAGAAAAGTCTGGCAAAGATTTAAAACCTTTCACCATTTGATTTTCAATCCAGACAACTAGCAGCAAACAGCACACACACACAAAAAAAAAAGTGTTTGTGTATGTACATATATATAAGACGCCAGCTTTTGTACTTAAACATCCAGTACTATAGAACATATCCTGCAAGTCCAACTAGTAGAAATATCCCAGTAAAGAATAATATATACAGCTCCAGTTTTTCCTTGCTGTTTCTACAAAATTATTCCACAAAGAAAGCAAGCTATCTACTTTAATTGCAGAATAGGTCCAAAAATGTTGGTAGAGTTCTTTTTAATTAAATAAATTAATATTAGTTTTATCTGAATAAATTGTTAAATATTGCTATTATTATGCCCAAATGTCCCAAATCCCTGTGCTAGAATCCGCAGCACACACACACGCACACGAAACGGCAGATAAAGCAGCGCCTACAGCAACCTCAGCAGTCCTTGCCGTAGCGGAGGGCAGGCAGTGGGTAATGGGCCAGCAGAAGCTTTTCACAAGTGCAGCAGCCTAACTCAGTGTCACCCACACACGTACACAGGCAATTCACCCCAGGGCACTGTCCATCGTGCCGTGCAAAGCCCCTGACAGAGGAGGATCCCCTATCCTCCCCCATCCTCGTGCACTGAAGTTCTTGACCATCTCTTTCAAAACCAAGAGTCCATTGCCAAGCTCAGAGCTCTTGCCCTGGCTGGTATCTCTTCACAAGGCAGTCAAAGCTTTATGTTCTAGAGGTGCGGATGGGCTGAGAGGATTTTTTTTTTCCAGTTTCTATGTCAGGCAGCTTGGCGGCGGGTCGTCTTTGTTTCTTGGTTGGCTCTCATGAGTCTGAAGAATATCCATACAAGCAGTGAAACACAAGAGGAAAAGACAGGGATCCCTTCAGCAGCACTTCTGCTGGGAGAGCCGGTCTTTGCTACAGTCTCGCGTAGGTACGTTGAGCGCCTGTGCAAACGTATCCGGGGCCGCAGCAGAGCTGCCCGCGTGCTCATTTACACGTGTAGACCTCGGTCCTCTCGCTGCACGTGTTGCACTTCACGTAGCAGCACCAGTGGAACTTGCAGTTGCACTGCCACACGCGGGAGTACTGGTGCGTGTTGTAGCCTCGGCCGCAGCACATCAGGTCGCAGCCGTTGGACTGCTGGGCTGTCTTGTTGCACATCCGTCCTTGCGTCCCCACGCTGCCCGTGACGGGGTCTTCTTCACAGTAATTGGGAGACTTTTCTATGTACACTAAATCTGTATCCATGGGTTTGCGATAGGAGAGCGGCTTCTTAATTTTAAGAAAGGTCGGGCGCTTGTTACGACTTGCCCTCACTGGTTCCACTTGAACTGCTTCGTTATATTTGTCCTTAAGGATGTAGCCCAGCTCCCGGAATTTGGGAAGAGTCGTCCAGCATGTTTTGGTGGTGCAGGATCCGGACACCCCATGGCATTTGCATTCTAACTTCATGTTTTCTTCTAGAATCTAGAACAGAGAATGATGCATTAATACAGAGCAGGTTATATTCAAAAGAAGCAGAGTTATCTGATGCATCCTGAATGAGAGGCACAGGCTACGCTGCTCTCCAGCACAAGCTGCTACCATGCACGGGTCAGGTTCTCTCCCAATCTGTTGTTTTTAGTTCCTTGCTCCCCAGATGCTCCATAAACCCTGCCTTTGAGACGGATTCCCCATTTACACCCTGAGTTAGGCAGGGCAGACAACTTTGCCCAATTTTACAGCCTATGGACCGAAAGGAAAATGGAATCCCCATTAACCACAATTTGGTTTCACACTGCTTTGCTGTAGCATTGTATAGTGCTTCATATTTTCTGTCTGGCAGTTTTTGGCATATGATAATAAAAGTACGAACTAGCAGAAAATCACATCTTTGTTACGGCACCTGCAAGGAATACTGTATGCAGAATATTTTGAAAGTGCAATGATATGTACCAGAACTTGATATTTTGTAGGCTGAGATAGAAAAGTAAACTTAATTCCACTTCTTGAACCTAAAAATGATTTAAGTTGGTGCAAGATGTAAACAATTAGATAAACCCTATCAATTCTTATCTTTATGTTGGTTGGTCTCATTAGCCTACACCACAAAGCAAATGATGGCTTATTGTACAGATTTTCTAAAATGTGGCAAGTTAATGTTCCAACTTGAAAACCTGAGTATTACTTCAGTGTACCATAATCTTATGTTCTTTGAGCTTTCTGAAGTGTCTAGACTGTTCTGCCTCCTCTCACATGGATAAAAGAGCATGCAAAATGCCTGGGCTACTTTGCAAGCAAACTCGCTTTATCTTGGAGCATAAAGGATAAGAGTGAGGAGAAGGAATTGCTTCCATGTTTTGACATCAATTCTTGTTAAAAAAAAAAAAAAAACTAATATCTCCTTAATATTATAGAAGATAGTATAGGAGCATTTCAAACAGCATCCTGGCTTGTTCTACTCTGTCCCTCTTTTCCCCGTCAGAGTTTATCTTCTTTGTGCCTGAGTTGTCACTACTTTTCTTTTGAAGGCAGAAAGCTTCATTTTTCTTTCAACCTCTGCATCCTTCAAAACCTTATACACATATCATCTCTCTTCTGCTGCTTATTTACCAACACAGTCCTTGACAAGTAAAGCTGCAGCTTAGTTCCTGCTATCCTGAGCCCTATAGCCGACCTTACTTAAGAGCAATGCTGGGTTGATGCTATGAAAAAGAAAAGTCTATTTCCAGCACTGAATTTCACACTGGTATTGGCTTGAAAGAGAACAGAATAATTTTGTTGATTAAATTCTGCTTAACCCAGCAGATAGCAGTAGTAGGCAGTCCAGCCAGAGGGATTGTGTGGGTTCAAGGAGTAGCCACATGAATTTTTGCCATGAGAAACCCCAGCTGATCCATGTAGCACTGAAAATGAGTAGCCCAGCAGGTATGGAAGGAGGTTAGTGCTGTAGAAGTCTGCTATGCAGTGTATCTACTGCAAATCCTCCCCTTCGGCTTGGGCTTTTGGAAAACTTACCGTGCAAGCACCTGCCTTTCCAGAGGCGCAAGGACTGGCTGCTGCTAGAATTGGCAGTCTGCACTGAAGGAGATAAGTCCAGCCTGAAAACTAGAGACACTGGGACTTCAAGTCTAAAATCTCAATGTAAATTGGTGGTAGGGCGGGATTAGAGCACATCTTAAGATGACCAGCCAGCAAGTAGTGCACTGACACTGACAAAATGTCACTGCATTCAGTTTTTGGAAGACTTACAATACATTATTTAGAGACTGTGCAGTCTCTTCCCAGTTAGATCTTAAGGCTGTCCTGTGTCCGCTGGGTATGGAAATTGCTATTGCCTGACCTAGGAGAGTTTGTATTAGCTTTCAGTGGTTCTTCCTCTGCTCCCTTTCAATGAAACCTAGTTTTTAAATGCAATCCTGATTTGCATTTTAGTTCATGAACATCTGGTGTGAAGACTGGTTTTAAATACATTGAAAGGATAGGTCCAAGATTTTGATATATAGAGAGAGTATATTAGATCGCAATTTGTATTCCTCTTTTCCTGTTTTCATATTAATAATGAAATTTTGGTGCAAACTGTCCACCTAATAATTGACCTAACACTCAGATGTGAGAAAGTTTTACATTCAGATTTACATGTGCTCAAACTTCAGCTTTTGTTTTGCATTATCTTGTTATCTTGAGTTCCTCTCCCAGCCATGGCATACTTCTTTTATTGCTCACTCATTCATAAGGTAGTGCACTTCCAAGATAGATGAGGAGATGGAAAAGGAGTTACAGTGCAGAAACCGGAAAAATAACATAAATTCTTTTAGCCTCATTTGTACCTTTTTAAGAGCCTTTTTTAATTTGAAACTAGCCAGGAATTCATTTCTCAGTCCTAATTCAATCACTGCTCTCATTCAAGTGGTTGACTTATACCCTGGTATGATGTTCAAACTTGCAATGAAGTATTTTTAACATCAGGATCCACTACATCAACTTGAAACATTAATACCAAACACAGCATGGTTTAGTGTCATCTATCCACGTACATTTTTTTCCTGAATTATAATTAAATAGTTTAAATTGCTTTTTGTTATTCTCCTTTAGCACCCCATTTACAGTCAGCGATCTCTTGGAGAACAGGAAGGAGCTGAGCAAACCTAAGGACTAGAGCAGTGATGGAGAGGCCTCGTGTCTCGTGTTGAGCTTTCCGTTCTGCAGGACACGGTGGCAACCAGAACCAGCTTTCAGGCTTTCTGGGCACAAGCAGGCAGGGTAAAAATATCCAGCTTCATTGAAATATAAGTTTGGGCAACAGTAGTTGAGTCCAAGTAGCCGGGGTCCTTTTTGGAAGATCACGAATTCTTGGAGGTTTGTGGCTGGGAGATGGAGGGTGAGAAAGCGTTTTGTCTTTTAATGTTGTGCCACACTGACTGTTTTCAGCTTTCGTGTTTAAAACTTACTGGCCAATCCTCCTTTTTTTCCTTTGCACCTACTTGGGGGAGCATTTCTGGTACCTTTAGCTAAACTCACTCCAACACATCTGCCGATTTTGCCTATTGTACTCTGCAATTGAATTTTCCTTTCCATTTCTTTTATAGTCAGCTTGCCTGCCTCCTGCTCACAAATGCCTGCAGTGGATCTGCCTGTGTATCTTCCCTCTGCTGTCTTCCAGTGTGGTGTTTTGCAGATTCAGCTAAAGATTAATTGATTCCTATAGGCTTTGGAAAATAAGCTACATATAATCTGAAACAACTATCTTCTGCTAAGAGAAGGTCTGCAATAGTGATTTGATAGTTTTATTGTAGTGTGATATCAGGTGCTTGGGCTATTTGTCTTGCATTAAAATATGTGTATAGTGGTATATTAATACTGTTACATTACTCAGCCTCTGATAAATCAATGACTTTGTAAATTCAGGACAGGAGTTGAAAAGGGATGGAATAAAATCAAAAAGGGGATTCTCTGGGTAACGACAGGAGTCCTGTGCCTCACCTTTGGTTTCTGTGAGCCAAAAGAAGCCTTCTGCCCCCTAATAAACTTTTCTGCATTGAACAGGAAAAAAAAATCTTCACCTTTAGAGATCAGGATTTGTTTCTTTGAAGGTCTTAGCCACCAGTTTATGCATTTTATGTTAGATTAAAACCTAATATGCGTTATAGACCGATTTTTCCTAAAACACCAGATTCTAAAGGGTACAAAATTGAAATCCTAGATCCTCTGTTTCTTACCAAATGACCATACCCAGCTTCACCAGCCATGGAAAGGAAATCTGTATGCACCAGTGAGTGCTCTGAACCGGATTAAATGCTGACAAAGAGCCCAAGTTCCTCTAACTTTGTCCACTTTTTCTTTGAGTTCCTACAGCAAACTGTCAGTACTTGTTTTTCTCTCTTTCTCCTTTGCCATTAGCCTCTGGGAAATAGTTTGTCTGAAGAGAACTTGCTCTGGCTGTCTCCCTTGATGCTATCCCCAGATACAGTACCTTTGGGCACTGCCATAAGGAACTTAACATGTTTTTTCTTTGCTGCTGGTTTTGCAGAAAATGCGCAGGATGCGTCACGTGCGAGTGGCACGCGCGAGTGCCGGGGGCCTTGCTAAGGGTGTGCGGACCACGGGGCTGGGCTGAGCGAGGGACGCGCGAGGGTTGGCAGCTTTTATCAGCTCATTTACCAAAGTCAGGCCGTGCTCTGTGCTCCCCTTAGCTTCTCAGTGTGGCTAACCTCCACCCACGCCTTGGCCGGGCTGGGTCTCTCTGACGTGATTTTAGCATGCATGGTGGTGACGGGTTTACGGTTGGACTTGAGGATCTTGAAGGTCTTTTCCAACCGTTATGATTCTGTGATATGGTAGTCTACAACCACACATGCCACGCCAAGCAGAGACAGGTATTGCCAGCCTTGCCTCACTCGCCAGAATGCTGAACCGGCAACGTTGGAGTTTCCTGCAGATCCTGGAGCATGAAATGCCCTGGGCCCTCGCACCTCCAGTGCGTCTCCCTCACCAGCAGGTTGGCCCCAGAAATTAACTGCTGCCTTTTCAGCCATCGTGCCGGTGATTCAGCGTCAACCTGGCATCAGTGCAGCAGGGCCCGGGGTCAGGAACCTGCATTGCATCACCAGAAATAGCTCAGATTCCAAACTGCGTGCGAGAAAGATGTAATCGGAGAGACAAGAGACACCGTCTTCTAGCCCACCAGAGCCACAATCCTTCCTCCTTGTGTCTGACATCACATCATCTGGGTCAGGAAATACCTGTTTTCTACAAGTACTTGCAGATGTACATTTACTGTATAGGTCAACGAAAACACAAACATTGGCCAAAAATCAGTGTGAATTTCTCACTCCAGAGGAGAACTTGGCAGGGCTTGAAGTGTGGTCATGGCATTTCTGTTGTGCTCAAGAGGCCTTTGGGTGGATGCAAACCTGCCACTTCCAGCTTGTGGCAGATGGTGGTTTATGATTAACATTACCTTCACAGAAGCAATCATAATTGTAAGACAAAGCCCCTCAAATTTCAAGGACTGTATGAGAGATGCATTTATTCTTTCCAAAAGAAAAAAAAGGATTAATTGAATAAAAATACTGTTTTAAGCTAATATAGGAAAGCTAAAATTATGTTTAGTCTTTCAACAAATTAACTTATTTGGAAAACCAAATCATAGTTAATGCAACTGACTGTGAGGTCTGGAGGAAACATTGAAAATGGCAGTGGGTGTAGACATAAGATTGACTTGACAAGCAGTAAAATAACTATCTCTGTATAATTAAAATATCTCGCACAGGAGACTGCCACTCGTTTTATTCAAGTGTGACAGTAATCTCAAAATGGTGCTATCACTTAAGTAACTTCCTTATGGGGTTTCCTTAGTACAAGAATAGAAGTAATACTTGATGTTTTGTGATTTGAAAACAAGAAATGAATGTAAGAGAACATAAAGGAAGAAATGCTGCTATTAAATATATGCCCTGTAAAATCTTGAATGAGTATGAGAAACAGAATATTTGGAAAGTACCATAATGGAAGCATAAAGTTAGCAAAGTCATGAGCACCTTATTAAGAACAGTCAAATGATGACTTTTCTCATCTTTTTGATTAGTAAATCTGCAAAAGAATAAAAGCCAAAGTTGGCATCTTATGTTTCAAGTTAAAAATAGCTGGGGAATTAGCTCATTACATCACCCTTATTTTATCATATCCCCATTGCATCTTCCAAAGAATAGTTTTGTAAAGGAAACCACATGAAATACTGGTCTGAGGAGTAATTCATAACACGGTATATGAAAAAAAGACAGCAACATCTCTTGCTATGAGAGCACTAGGCATAGGATTTGTACCCAATCATCCACTCTCAGTAATGAATATTCTGTTTTAAAGAGCAAAAACATTTATTCCGGATTTTAACTCATGTTCCCCTTAAAAATGAGGACTTCATGAATTTTTCTTTTTCATAAAGTTACTCTTCTGTGTACTATTACTATCTCTGCTGCCTCTCAACTTGAGTTCCTTAAATTTCTTATGTATATTTTATAGTTTCCCAATTATTTTTGAATCTTTTTTTTCCCTGGTGTATCCTGGTGCCCTTTATTTGGGCATTATAAAGAAGTCAATCATGTGCAGCACTTTTTCTCCAATGACAACTTCTATTTCCACAACATATAAAATGAGTAAAGAAAAACATTGTGTAGCTTTTTTCAGTCACACAGCTTGTGTTCTGCTGCAGCACAGACACACTGAATCAGATGTCCTTCTTTTTCCGTGGGTAAGTTACATCATTTAAATTAGAGGACAAAAGTCCTAGTTCCTTTCATTCAACAACTAGCACTGTGCAGAATAGCGAATGAACAGAGAAGTCTGAGTGCAGTGTCAGTAAAAGCTGAGAGGAATGCAGAAAGAGTATCTTCTCCTGCATATTTTTCTCATAGTCCTCTTAACCTTCAGAATGACCTATCCTTGTACTAAATCAGTTTTTCACCTCTTCTCCAACCAAGAAACAAGCAGCAGTAGAAACAGCAGTAGAAAATAAACGTTACTGAATGCTTTCATAATTGTTATTTTTGAAGAATATTGGGACACAGGATAGAAAAGACATCGTTGTAAAAACAGGACATTAAACAAGATGATAGATTCTCACACTACCTAATAATGTTCTTCTATTAAAACACAAGGCATGGCTCTCGCCTCCTTCCAAGCGTAGGAATCGCTACACATAGTAAAACTAATGGTCATAATTCCTTGGTTTTGGTCACTGAGTTCTCTTCCCTGAGAAAACCCTGCAGCTCGTTGCAGCCGCTCATAGGATACGCTTCTGCCAAACCCAGGCTGCTTTGCAAAAGTAGCTGTGAATGTGGATTCCATGTGTGAATCTCAGAGTCTCTCTCAAGCTTGCTCATTACTCAAGATTTTTCTCTGCAAATCTAATCACAGCCCCTGAAAGTCAAATAAGGCTCTTAAGTTTTTATTTATCTTCATCAAGATAGTGCTTGCGGAGATAGCGGGCCCAATGTGGCAACTCCTGATGTTAATAGCTCAGCAAAGTCTGATTTGGAATTTGAGCGGGATGATGCCCATAAATCCATCCCGCCGCGTCGAGCTGGGTCTCCTGCCAGGTATTCTGCTCTCCTCACCCCCTCCCTTCCATCGTCTCTGATAACAGCCACACAACGGAGGCTGTGGGATTCCTCGCCCTTTAATGTCTCTCCTGAACACGTTCCAGTTTTCCCCAGAGAAAAAGTACCTGCACCCTCATCTCTCTCTCTCTGGTCATCAAGATGTAAAACGAAACCATTAATTCATGAGCTGGAACTGTGAGCTCCAGGTTCAATTTCACACGTTCTCAAGGGAACTGGTTGGTGACAAAGTTTTCTCTGTAAAATCTAGTAGAAAATATTTTTCTTTACTCTTCCTTATGCTAGTGAAAATTTCTGTAATAAAAGTTTTTCCCAACTGTATGCTATTAAGTTAATGATTAGATAAGCGCTTATATCAGGGAATAGACTATAAATAATATGATCCTATACTATTGGCAAATAAACTGTGGGGTTGAAGTTGCTGGCATGGGATATTTCCCCCTTTTAAGTCATGGATTCTGAATGTTCTGTACTTCAAAGTTGGGTTGATATGGGTTACTGCTGCTATGCCTTCCCAGTACATCTACTGCAAGACTATCTATCTGATTTGTATTTTGTTTCTGTAGTTTTTTTTTTAATCATTTAAAAGCAGGCAAATATTTTAACATAAAAAAATGGAATTAGTTTGAAAACATAACTGTCTGTGTGTTTGATAAACTACTTGTTTTTGAAAAATAACTCCGGAAAGACCTGTTATCAAATAGATTAGACTAGATCAATGCAATGCCAAATAAGTGTCATCATGTAGGAAGTTTGAAGATCGGTCATAAAAAGGAGTTTGGAAAAAAAATATTTTATAGCATAAAATCCTAGTTTCCTTTAACTTGCTTTCACCCACAATTACTGGAAAATAGCTAAATTGTCTGCACACATTCAGTATGTCACTTTGTGCCCTACATTTGCATATGCAAAAGTATGATTTCCTAGGCCCAGACAGAAAAAAAAAGGATTGTGAGATTAGGGAAAAAATTTACCTAGGATCATTACTTGCTGTTATCCAAGCAAAGCTGACACTGTGGAAATGATAGATTATAGCTTGTGAAATCCTGAGTAGTCTTGTTGTCTTAGACTAGATGGGTGCTTTGAACAGTGAGGCTAGAATTGAACGGAAAGGCGGGTGGTGTTACAGAATTATAGATAGAGCTGGTTTTGTTATCTGCTTTACCCTCCTATCACTATGGAAGTTTCCTGCAATGCCTATCTTCCTCTCCAAAAATATATCAGATAACACGCTGATGCCAGAGGCAAATAAGAAGACAGTGATAGAGGATTCTTGAAAGTGAAGAAACAACATGATGTTCACTGACGTTAAGGCAGTTTGCAAAGAAAAGGAGACAGCAATTTTTCTGGATTAGGACATGCTATCAACATACATTTCTTCTTAGGTCATATCTACCTTCCTTTGTTCATAAATGAAAAATCACTCCAAAATACTGATACTTCTAGAACAGACCTACATAAAATATTAACCTGTGTGGTATTTTACCATGAACTAGAAAGATTATGATATGTTAAAATTGCCAAATCCCTGCCTCAGCCTAGGAGCTCAGTCCTACACTCAGAGTCCAGACCAGAGATTAGTGAGGTCAGCGAAATCTTGGCTGAGAGATGTCTGCAGATATGGGCATCTTAATGTCAATATAATCATTTTAGCACTCAGCTTTTTTTAAAAAAAAAAGTAACAAAATGATGCCTATAGTTCATATTTTAGTTTCATATGTTTGATATGCTGTTTCTGAAGTAATGGGAGGTTCTGTCCGTTCAGATTAAACTTTATATACGCTGCTGAATTGAAGAATGGAATGAGTTAAGTTTGGGATGTTCAAGCTCTGATGCAGCCTTGCTCTGCCGGGCAGCGACGTCGCTGCTGCCCACTGTTTGGGGCTGGATCGTGGGGCTGAGTCACAGCACGCTGCTGCGGCAAGAGGTAGGGAAAACAGGAACTGACACAACTGGAATCCATCCTCGTCACAGCTAATGTACACAGCGTGGGGATCGGTACAGAACTGACTCATTCCCACAAAATTTCATCTTCCGTGTGACCCTCTCCACTAGCAGCCGAGTGCTCAGAGGAGCTGGTGCTGGCATTGCATAGTAAAGACCTGGGAGCAGCCTAGTAGAGCATTTTAACAAATGCTTAAGCTGTGGAGAAAATATTTCCAAAGAATGATAGAAACTAAAAGAACAGTGTTACTCATTCCAGACAACTCATCAGAAAACACCTCTTGTGCTAAACTAATAAAGCTAGGCACTGGCAAGAATGTTAGTTGCAAAATAATATCACTTCATATTGGTTCCAAACAGTTTTAACCAATAGCCACACACAGTTAATTATAGGTGTATTTAGCTACCTGCCACGCTATAATAGTTAACCCTTAAGTACTCAACCAATACTAGCAAAGTATATTTCTCACACCAAAAGCATATGTAAATTTTAATTCTCCAAGCTAGCATTTTTTAGTAGACAGTGGATAGGCTTTTCATCAAGCTTTCCAGATAATTTCAAAGTGCTTCTACACTAATTTCTCAATACTGCCTTTATGAAAAAGCAGTACTTTCTAGCTTAACTTCTCCAGAATTCCTTTGATCAGGAAGGAAGCATCAGGTATCTTCATGTTTGATCCGCAGAGAGATATCTTTAAGCTCCAATCCTAGCATTTAACCTATAGCTACCAAGTTGAGGAATTATCATTTGAGGTGTATCCCTTGCCTGCGCTGCCAGCATGTGTTCAGTAGGACTGTGTTCAGCACCCGAGACATCTTAAACTTGCGCTGTTCTGCAGAGGTAGCAGAGCTTCAAGGTTATCTCCCAAAGTGGCTGCACCCTGCATGGGATATGACCATGCCGGCACTTCAAGCAATAGCTTCTCATGGCAGTGACAGCTGTACTTGTTGTTTCAAGAGTAATTTAACATGATTCCAACTAAACAGTAGGCAATTATCATAAGACAGAAATAGATAAAATTAATTATTGTTTTTGTGAACTTCTTTCCTCACATTTTATGCTTACAATTCAAAATATTCCTATTAGCATAACATAAGATGATTTGTTGACTGTGTTATTCTTTTGGGAATATGACTCCACAAAATGACTTTCAAATAAAGTTTTATATCTAAGACTTTTCTATTACCTGTTGCAGTGGAGACAATAGATTCATGCTTCCGTGTTTTCATATAACTTCTGCTTATCAGAGATTAGATCCTACCAGCAGGGCCTATCTCTGTAACCTAATACCTGCCAAGATTAGCATGCTCGTATCTAGGCCAAGAATTTTAACAGGGATCTTCTGGCCTGTTGTCAATACAAATTTTCTCCTATACAGAAGAACGTGGAATTTCCTAATTTTGAGCATGATGCTGACTGCAGTCCAAGCAAAGCTCTCTGAATTTCTGTGTTCATTACTTGGCTTATTAGATTTTCTTCTAATTCTAGGTAGGTAGGTAATAGGTGTAGATAATAGGTGTAGCTCTCATCTTAATGATAAGAGATCACATATTAGCAGAAGTTCTCATTTAGGGTGCACTTTATTGACAAACAGTTCTTCTTTGTCAGCTCTCTCTTCAGATTGTAAGACATAGATGTTCCTAAAGTTTACGTGGTTGTACTCAAAATTGTGTTTAGTTTTATGTTTAGTGTAAGACCTAGTGTGCTTAAGGCAAGGCTAATTCCCTTAGTTGGCCACAGGTTGACACTATAAAGAGATCCTAGAGTTCTAGCAATGAATGTTGGCTTAGATCTCCTGTAGAGCTTGTAGATACTAAGAGTTTCTGTCTGTCCCAGTGGATCAGATACACTCTGTTATGTACTTTTAAGTACTGGAAGTCTCAAGGTCATTTCAATAACCATCTTAATGGGTTTCTGCTAGTATTAATGTAGATTAATATTTGTGCCATTTGGCACTAATTGGTGATGCAGAGTTAAACATCCTATTTGTAATTATCTGAAGCCCTTATCCTTTTACAAATCCACATCATGCGCTTTCAATAACAAAAAATCTTTGTCTGGACGAAAAGACTGATCTTTGTTTTGCCTAATCAATTTTTGGGTTTTTTATTGTTTACTTTAAAATACCTGGAATTTTTTTCCATTAAAGCAAAATTCTGTTTTGCTTGCATACTAAATGCTACAACATGTTGCTTTCAGTGAGAGCTCAGAGCTTTCTGCCACCATGTATCTAATATAGCATTTGGACCGAACATTGGTTTAACTTTCAGCTTTATCAAAACTCTGTTATTCTTTGTTCCAAAAGTCTCTGCATAGTCCGATTAAGTGAGTTAGCATTGCTAATTTGTTATTGGGAGGCTGTTGAAAATGTTCCTAAAGATACCGTCAGTTCAGTCTTCAGAGATTGAGGTTCAAGTGCAGAAGGTCCTGAGATTTAGTCACGTGCACCTGGAGTTGCATAGTGAATGGCTGTACTTCATCAGATGGTGAATGAGACTGTAAAGAGCAGGAGATACAGTCTAATTCAGTGTAAACTTTGTAGTATGAATTCTCACTGTGCATTAAAAACATCTTACTGAATCACCAAACCAAACCATTAGTTTCCTGCTAACTTGGCCAATACCTCTCTCCTGTTGGTTTTATTTGCTAAAATATCCAAAGGGAAGTGCCTAGTTTTATAAAACAATTCAGTGTTTGGAAACGCAAATTTCAAGTGTGATGACTGTAATTTGGTAAATACAGGGGAAGCAGATCTGTGTTCATCAGATATTTCTGAAAATGTGGCACTGACTTAGGACTAAATTTAGGCACAGAGCTCAGAAGTTATGGATTCTGATTTCATTTCTCTTTTGCTTGAATAATTTAAATAAAAGCGTGCCTCCAAAAATAAGCAGCAAGTAAATGACTTTCTCAGTAAAATATTGGAAAGCAAAGATTGATAGAAATAATACAGGACAGGGGATAAAGACATTATTATAGGTCAAAGTTAAGGTTATTATGCACTATGTTTTCTCTTTCTTACGACTTTTATTATATGATTAGCATAAAATTTGTGATAAACATAGGTATTTGCTTTGAGATGCTTATGCTTTGTAGCAATAGTGTTTGTCTCAAACTAGTAATTTTAGGAATTTATTTATTTATTTATTTGTTTATTAGAAATGAGGCCTTTTGTTCTCCACCATGAGAGCCGCTGGAAATGCTGGCAAGGGTCTCAGCCACAGGGCAGAATTTCAATGTGATTACTGAATGACAGGTGTATGCATTTGTGGAGATTGTTACTCACTATCCAAGAAAAAGACTGAATTAAATTAGAAAATATCCAAAAATGTGAGACTCAGCCAGTGGTTTTGCTGAGCAAATTAATCATTACAGCAAGTATCTGATTATTTCAGTTATAAAGGGTGCAAGATATTAAATTTGGAATTTGAGATCTTTGTTATTTATTAACAGACCCTGGCCCTCAGTCTCAAATATCTTTGTCAGCAGCATGACAGATTGTCAGCTCTAGTAATCACATACATGAAATGCATGTTTTGCTCATAATGCCAGAATCCTCTAAAATTGCAACTGCAGGTAAGTGATAGCATTTATCATTTCATAATCTTCAGCGTAAATCAGGAATTCAGTTTTTAACCACATTAGATATGAGGGAGCTGAAAGCCAAAATACAAGTAGGACCGTGTATCACAATTTTTGATTAGCTGAAAGTGGAGGACAAGTGGAATGAAAACTCATTCTTGCAGATTACAGCTCTTGTGCAGTCCAATTCCCTCTCATAATTTAGAATAACATTAATGTTCCCTTTATCTTTACTCTGGGCTGCTGAGAAGATGCAGAGCTTGTCTGTCAAGTTTGGTCTTGTTTTAAGACTATTATCTAAAGTAAGCAGGAAAGCCGTAAAATAGAACTTCGATACTTTCAAATACAGCTGAAACACCGTAAGAATGCAGGGGGTGTGTGTGTTTTTTTTCACACCTGGGCAGCTGCCCAGCAGAGTCTTATGGTGCAGTGCAAACGTGTGATTTTGGAAGCACTCAGCCCTGTCGCGTGTGATACCCAGGGACTGCAGGCTGCCATGAGAGCGGGATTCCCTGGGGGATTCCCTGATGCAACTGGCCTCAGCTCTGCGTGGGGACATCACTTCCCTTTGCCAGCACCTTCCACGGTACTGGAAGCTATTACCAGCCATGATCATTTGGAATTAGACACAAGGCTTTTTTACTTTCGAGTCACAGCAAGGCCTGGGCCTCATGCCTACCTCGCTGAACCTTTTCCTTTAGCTGACTTCAATCTAGGCAAGATACTAAACTGATAAGGCAAGAGAGCCAGCTCTTAGGGCATTCTGCATAGGGATATCTGGTGCATCTAGCACCAGATTTTCTGGAAATTATGTGTCATTTTATCACTGGAGCAGCCATTTGTTGAGACTGCTCTAGCTTTATGAGTGGAAGTGCTGTGCATTGCTTTGGCCAAAGATGACTTTCACTGGTGTTTTTGACACGGTTATCTCCATTACTGTCTGCTTTATTCAGTTCTGCCACTATACTGCCTGCAGTCTTTGCCCCATGTTGATTTGTGCAACAGCCTCATCTGTGAAGGGTCTACACACGGCTACAGTTGAAGTCTGTCAGAAAGGCTACAGCTGCTGTCAGCAAGTGGCACCTCCCTACCTGCCGACGGACTGAGCAGCCGTCTGCCCATGGGAATGGACATGCATGAGCTCTTATCTTACTCATATCAGTTTGGGAAGAAATCTTGAAAAGCACCCACTCCTATGACTAGTGTTTTACCACACTGTAACCAAACGTTTTATGTCCTTAGATGATGCCTCACCTCTTGAATAAGCAAGGAGCCCAACTAGTCCTGGGCATGTTTATTTCTTCAGGATCCCTCACAGTTTCTCCTGTATCTAAAAGTGGAAAGTTGCTCCTAACAAACCCTTCAAGCATCAACCTACTTTAGATTTAAAGGGATGTGTCAGTTCTGTTTCAGCAGCAGCTAGTAACCAAGAGTAAGGGAAGAATCATGTATCAGTTTTGTATTGTGAAGAACATCCTTAACATTAAAAACAGGAGGCTTCTGAATATAATCAGAAACATTTCTGTGGCTGTGCCAGAAAGTGAAAAACTGTTATAAAATAGTAAGTGCAACTTCAAGAGCTGTGTTGCATTCTGAGCTCCAAGCCCACGTGGCTGTGCTGCTGATACCGTAATATCTCTTGCTTGCTGGTGCCAGGAATATCAGGGCAGCCTCACCCAGTCTTGTTGTGCTCGAAGCTGCTCTCCTAGACTTGCTGGAGTCTAGGGTAATTTCCATCAGCTCAGACACGGGCAAGCTCTCTGCCGGAGCACATGCACCATTAGAGACACATTGTGATGGAGCTGGGAGACAGTGCAATACAGAAGTGCAGAGAGAGATTGCCCAGGGCCACACTGCAGCTGGTCTGGATATGTGGGAAAGAGTTTCCTGGCCCTGATATGGGCCCTACACCCTCCTGGCTCACTGACTGCCCCATCTAGCACTACACTTGCTGGGCAATACGCATCCCGCATCGTCTCCTGGGAATGGAGCTCCCTGAGAGCTGGGCTGAGCAGGTCCTGTGGAAGGGTGGCCACAGCCACAGGGCAGTTCTTGCAGCGGTGTGGAAATTTCACACTGTATGCAAGAATTGCATAGATACTCAGGAAAGCTGAAATACAGCAGAATTCCCTTCTGAGGTCAGAGATGTTAGCAAGCAAAGGGAGAGAGTGGGTCATAAAAAGAGCCTTTGCAGAATAGCTTGGGAGAATGTCTGAACTTGGTGTTTTTCAAGTGCTGGTGTTTCACTTCAACGTTATTATAATCATCCCTAAAGGACAAAATACTAAACACTTCAGTTAATTACAATGATTGCATGATTCACTTTAGAAACACCTTCTGGTTTCTCATAACCTTGCTTGACATTCGCAGCAATTCTGTTAGACACGTTCTGCCCTACTCCCGTGAACTTCAGAGCCAAAAGGGAAAACTGAAAGGCTACTGAGTCAGAGGATGAAGACACATTGCAAAGTTAGTGCAGCTAGGTATGCCTCCAAAGAGCAATGTTAAATAAAAATCCACCTTGATGTGCTCTTGAATTGCAAAAGCCTTCTAATGCGGCCTGTGCCCATGATTTATAACAATGACTCATAATATTGCATTATACTTAATATGATGTAACGCTGATGCAAGATGCCATTCGTGGAATTTCAATGTCACAGTGAAAAAGAGGAGAGAGCAATCTGGTCATGTACCTTGCCTTGCTGTCAAGATGAAGAGTTTACAGCCAAAATGTATAGAATCTTTCAATGCCTACTTTTCTACTGAGGCAGGTTAACTGGAAGAATAACAGTTTTATTTCCTGGAGCATAAATATCTCTCAGACTTACGTTATTGTGTTACTTTCAGTAATTTAATTAACTTTGTACTTAAGAAGACAAATTTGCTAACAGAAGATTCAGTCTTGTAATTATAACCCCTCACATGGAAGTTCTCAGGGCAAATCAGGATTATGCCTTTAAATTAATCTAGGCTTTATCTCTCTTTTCTGACCGAACCGATATGAATTATTCTCCTGTTCCCTCTGCGCTGCTTCCTTCTTGCTGCGGTGAATCAGCACTTCAGGAAACACTAATTCAAAGAGCAAAGACACCCTAACTCAGTTCTGGAGGTCAGAAGCAGCTGCTCTCCAAAAGGTTTGACAAATGATGTGAGGCTCCTCAAGCTGCTTGGGGGCACTTGTACAGGGTGCATGCAACCCCCTTTTTGAACTCTGTCCCTTCGCCTATGAGTGGCCTGAGAAGTTGAGAGTCATGCATTTGCCTGCAGAAACGAGTGCTAGCAGCGTGGGGAGAGCTGCTAGCCTGAGCCGAGGCAAAAGTGAGAGCTGCAACTTTTAACAAAGGAAAACTGCCCCCGGCTTGTCCCAGCAGCTGAGATACCTGGGTGCAATTTCTGCAGGAGCTGATGTGCCAACGCATCGTCATGGCAGCAAGGAGCAGCTGGAAGTGCAGTGAGCTCGGACAGAGGGAGCCGAGCGGGAGCGCTCAGCACTGCACACTGGGGCGCGTGCGGCAGGGGTTCCAGCATTTGCTAGCAAGACTGTTCTGAGCAGGGAAGAGCAGTACGGGTCTACTCCAATAACCTCTGAAATCCTCCACCTTCAATGGGGCCAATTTTCATCTTCTGTAAAAGAGCTAAGAGGTGTTCCTGCTATTGCTGTAAGAGTCACACGCTCATTAGGTTCAGCAGAGAGCTGTTGACACCAGAGATGCCTCTGCCTAGGCAAGATGAAACTATAGGGAATCTATAAGGGGACTATAAAGACTATAAGAAAGATCTTGAACTGGGACTTCCAAAATGTTTGGATCAAACTTTTCCTGGTGGCTTTAAGTCAGAGGGGACTATGAGGTCCTATCTATGTTCAGCTTCCTGGTGTATGTCCAGTGGCCTTGCCTTCTTCAGGGTGAAGCCTGCCAGCTCTTGCTCTCTGAGGTGGAACAGATGAACTAACCAGTGGAAAGACTTGTAGGAAAAAAACTAGGTAACACTTTATGTTTGATTTACCACGATGCAACCTGAAGCTGCTGCTGTTTGGTGTCAGCCTGGAGGATCTTTCATAGTCTTGAAAGCCCAGAGGAGTGGGACCTAGCACACAGTTCAGTTTTGCCTTTCAGGAACCAAATAAATAGAGGAGTCTGGCTTTCGAAAGGTGTAGCATTGCCTACAAGTGAAGATAAATTAGTAAGAATTGAAAATCTAGTTTATTTTTGAAAGCTTCACAAGGTGCCGGTCTGTCTCCTAGGTGCATAAATATCATCACAAACCTAGCTGTGAGCAAGTTAAACTAGACAAGAATTTGTGGCCCAGAGGGAAGCCACCAAGAATGGATTTTGTGGAGGCTGATAAGATTCATATTGCTCCAAAAGGGAGAGAAACACCTAAAACAAGACACTCTTTGTTGTGAAAGCTTTAGGTTTTGAGAGACCTGGCTTGCCAAATAGGGGTGTCTCTGCCAATTGTCTTTAAAACTGAGATCTTTCACGTAAGAGCAAAGGCTGAAAGGAATCTCTCTAGCAAAAACATCATTTATTCATTCTCTACAGATTGGTGGAGTAACATGCCTCTTCTCAATCATGTTACTCTTTCTTTTCCCTGAAGATTTCAAACAGAGATTTGTTCGAACAAAGATCTGTAATTTTGCTCTGTAAGGGATGCAGGAAGAAGCGTAGAAATATCTCTAGATCAGAAGAGTTCCTGAGCCTGCTGGAGAAATGGCAGATCGCCAGAGATAGTGCACACCACTGTTCTCCCAGATAACAATGCATGGAGCTGAATCTTCCAGGAATAATTTTTTAGGACAGCAAATTGTGCAGATATAGGTGAGAAACACAAGGCGCTGCTGTCCTCAGGGGAGGCTGCTGCGTGCTCTGCCTTCCCACAGACCAGCTCCGGGACTCCTCTCCTCCTCCTCCATCCTAGCTCCAGACCTGCATGATAATAGAGCCAAGGAATACACTTCTTTGGTTTGTCTTTGAGGATTTTTTTTGTCTACATCGTTGAGCTATGCTTTTAAAATAATTTACTAATAGAGTAGCCAGTTCTGTCTATCTGCAGTCCTCTACAGGCTGCTTTGTCACTTTGGGGGAATCCTTTAGTGCAGTCACCTACCTAATACAGGGGCCTTTCAGGCAAATGTCTTTTTTGCAAAGGTGAGGCTCCTTCTCTGCTATTTTTGGTTTCGGTGCATTTGACCTTGTGTAGCAGACACTGTGGACCCCAAAGTTCTACTGTGCTTTTTAATAAGTGTCTTTGTGCTACCAGAAGGCAAACAGTAAAAATCGGTATCTTTATTAAGATAACTCAGAATATTTGATTAAGAAATTAATAGCTAGTCCTTGAGCTATGTATGGTCAGAATTCAGTGTTAATTTTGCTAGTATTTACAGTACCATGCTTGTTTTGGAGGGCCAGGCCAGAAATTTGCCATTCTAGGCAGAGGAAAAAACAATCTGACCTATAAAACTACTTCAGTAGCACTAAATAATAGAAAGGTTAGGCTTTTGTTTGGGGTTGAAAACGCTTTTCTTCAACACCACATTCTTGTCTACAGCATATGGTGCCTAAGTGGAGATGTCTTAGAGCCTAAAGATAAATGTGACAACAAAATAGTACCCACAAATTAACTGCTGTTCCTAACTTCCTTCTCCTGTTTGCTTCTAAGTCACAGTAAGAGTGCTGAAGTCAGTACTAAGGCCACAAATAATGGAGAAGGTGAGAGAGAGAGCTTAGAAAGCAAAGGGACCTACATTAATTCTGTAAGGTCTGATAAGGGTAAAAAATGCTAGAAAACACTTATTGTTACTGGGTTCAGGAAATCTGCGTTTGAGGCTGCTGAATTCTTGTCCCCCCAAGTGCTGATTCTGCAATAACCGCTTTCAGCTGCCAGTCCTGAAGAGTGGGCAAGGTCTCTGGGCAAAGGGATAAACCAAACGTGTGGAACGGTGTTCCAGTGAGTCAGATTGCGGTCTTCTCGCAGAAGTATTTCCCTCCCTTTAGATACAGTGCTCACACAAAGAGCAAGGTTTAAGCAGTTGGGTTGAAAACGATCCCTTTTCAAGTGAGTGAGCGGTTCATGTCTGAACCTGACGGGAATCCCGTTCACCCGCACGGTAGCAGGCAAGCTTTTTATCAGAAGCACTGTTTGACTTTTCAGACAAAATGTTTGTTTGCTTTTTCTTTTTACAACTGTAAAGAGCAACACTGAGACAAATATCTGATGGACAGATGGTCCCAACAAGCTCACGTAACTGGCAAAGGTGCCTCCTTGTCTACCACGCGCTGACGGTAGCACCGGAGCACCCATCAGCCCCGCGCGCCATCTCCCGAGGCGGGAGATGGTTGCGTCCAAGCGAGCAGAGCTACTCACCTTCCGCCCGGCCTCGTTGTTGTGCAGGTTCATGAGGGTCCTGGCGTTCTGCTTGATCTCCCTGGCGTCAACGAAGACCTTGGCGAAGCCTATGCCGTACCTGATGTCAGCCGAGCAGCCTCCCCACTTCCAGCCCTCCTCCTTGTGGTACTGCCCTTGCTTCTCCTTGTCGCAGCCGCAGTCGCTCAGGTTTCCCTGCGTGCAGGCGGCCGTGATGGCGTGCGCGACTCCCGCTGCGATGATGGCGTACGTGAAGGCCGCCTCTCTGCTCCCTGCAACACAAGAGCGCATGAGCGCGTGGCGCCGCTGCTGGAAACAGACCCGCGCGTCGCGGCACTGCAGGCATCAGAGGGCTCCTGCTAGCAGTGCTGCACACCGGCAGGCGTGAGCAGGTCTCTGCTCTCCTAAGTATTGATTTTTGCGGGGGTTCGGGCACTCTGTACAGTGATAGCTCTCCACGAGGTCCTCAGAAATTTAATTCTGCTAGAAATCTTATTTTGAAAATATTCTAGCCTGAACTGAAACACATTTTCAGATTATAACTTTCACCACCAAGATGCCAAGACCAAGGCTATAAATTTCTTTTCTAATTTCAGAATTTATCACAAGATGGAAAAAAATATTCCTGACCTGTAGTAAGTGTCCTCACAAAGTCAAGGTGTAAAGGGACAGCTTCACTAGATGTCTGGGAGGAAGTGACAAGGCCAGTGTTATTCTGTGCAGTACAACTGTGACAAGTTTCTTTTTGTTTGTTTTGTTGGTTTGGGGAAGGGGTTCTATAAATCATTGATTTAATTTATTTTCCTGAAACTTTCCTAGATCTAGTGTGTGAAATTCCAAAGTGCAAATCCTAGGTGATCTGCGTGCTGCTGGAACTAGCTCTGCTGAAGGAGGGTCTCCTCAGAACGAAGGTGTTCTGCAGAAGCTGTCCGTGTATATCAAACAGCCCTTTAAAAATTCTTGTTTTCTTCTTTTAACTGAAAAAGATCTGGTTTTGGAAATAGTTCAGTTTCTACAGGAAAAAATGTGAAATGTTAGAATATATATGGAAAGAATAAACCTGTTGCTAATTCTGTACTCTTCATTCATAAAATAGCTACATTTAACTGAATAAGAACTTCATGTCCTGGAGTCAGTTTCAGCCACTACTTTCACTTCTTCAGTGACAAGATGAACTTTTGCATCAATGGGACCAGAATCAGGCTCTTAATTAGGAGAGGGCAGATGGGAAGATCCTCTTCCCTCTTTTAAACATCTGCCAATCCTGGCAGAACTCAACTGCTGGCAATAGTTTATTCTTCCAGAACAAGCACATTTCTACTGCTTGTTGGATTTCATCAAAAAAAAATCACTTAGGAAGAAAATCATACAAGCGCTTCACTCTCAGCTGCGTCGCTTTCACATGTGTGAGCTACATTTCTGTGCATCAGTAAATTGTTCTTTTAATGAAACAGAACCCACTTCCTTATGAGCAAGGAAGTAAAGTGGAAAAACATGATGACATCATCAAAATCTGTTAATAGGCAACTATGTGCCCTTTTACTGGCACCAGCACCATCCCGCTGATACGGCTGGGCTCTGTGCTCGCAAACAACTCTGTAGTCAAGAAGCAGACTTCCTCAAAGGAATTCTTCTTTTCCCTTTTTTTTTTTTTTAAGGAAAAATCTTTAAATGTGGAATTGCTGCAAATGGGGACTTTGTGGATGAGCCTTTGCAGGACTTGTGGCTTTTATGAAATTGGGACTATGCGGCTGACTCTTGTTTTGCTTTAGTTGGATGATTTCTAGTCTAATGCAAGTTGTTTTCAAGAACCAGAATTAAAATCAAAGAATGTTTTGATCTGATACACACAGCATGTTCCTTCGATGGAGCAGTTCCTTAGCCACTTCAGGAGCAAAATGCAATACAAAGGGTATAAAAATAGTGCAAGCAGAAGCAGAACCCAAGTTCCAGGCTTGCTCTTAGATTCTTTTACACATATTAGGCTATTTTATAGCCCTATAGATTTGTCCTGTTCAGGGAAAAAGCAGCTTCAGGGGAAAAACTAAAGGTTGGGATATCACAAGGTAAACAAAGCAAGTGGTGGAGGAATCGATCCAGGTACTGTCAGGGGATGGTTGTACAGTGTTGATGAGCAGGGCATGCTTGTCACACCCATCAAACTGTTTTTTGCATAAATGATTTACCTTTTTAAGCTCCAGCACCCTTGTTTAGCCCATAGAAATGTCAGCACAGAGAGGATGTTAGGGGAACACATTGTGGGAAGGCAGAGCTTATTTTCTCTGACAGTGCTTTAGATACCAAAATGATTAAAGGGTTAAAGCATTTTTGCAACCAAGCCAGCAATGCCCAAATGGATAATGTGCAAACATAAGTTTTCCCGTCACTTTTAAGTAATGAATACGGCGGCTGCACTTCTTACTTGGGCAGGCAGCTGAAATGCCTGAGGACCGCGGTTGGAAATGCTGCCCTAACAAGGTGCTCCCAGACAGCTGCTCCCTGGGGGCAGCTCCTGGCTTCCCCGGAGCTTGTGCCGATGCTCTAGAGCTGGGCAGCGAGGAGGAATTGCTCTAGCGCCAGCGTGTGTGTAGGCTGCAAGGCACAACCTCACCCCAAGCATGAGCGGCTTGGGCAGTGACCTCCTACCCTTTGTGGAAGGCACAACGGGCGGCACTAAGTGTCTCCTCCTTAGTTTTCTTTCCAGCTTCAGCCTGTGCATCTCTTGTGTGCCTGATCGCCAGCCCAGTCCTGTACCTAATTTCCCTCTGCAGGTTTAGTAGTATAAAATTGAAGATCATACTGTTAAAAAAAAAGTCCATGTTTTGATATCCATGTGATACTACTACTGTTTTGTATTTGTTTTAAACTGTAGGTGATGGTGTCTCTAGCATCAATAAAGGAGCATCAATTCTGCTTCAGAGCACAAAGAAAGTTAGCAAAGATGGAGATATGGTGCAAAGAAGTGTCCTGCCAGATTGCTGGGAAGGAAAATGTAGGATAAAGTAACTAAAGGATGGGGAAGGGGAACCGCACGGGGCAGCATGCTGTGAAACACAGGACCTGCATTGGCCAGTGATCGAGACAAACAACAGGCCTTTTCTTCAGGGGAAGCAGGTAGCTGCAGTGCCTGGTCCTCAAGGACTTCTGCAGCATTGAAAAGCTGAGGAAAACCCTGGGGGTGCAGCAGTTCACGCTCTCTAGAAGGCTACAAAGATGAGGCAGTAGCTGGAACTGGTGCGTTTTCAGCAGTGAGATCAGAGAAGAGTTTTTGGAGAAAATTTAAAGTCTCAGGTCGAGATCCAGGAATTAAGTGTTTTCTTCTGTTATTTCCCACTGAATCCATCCTCAGGCTGCAGCTGAATTTAAATCTATGCCTTAAAAAATGCAAAACAAATTTCAAAAAGCAATTAACAATCGGTTGATCTTAGTGGAGGATTGGTGCAAATCATGATCCCAGGTGCTACGACAGCCCAGAAAGTTCTTGTGGAGGCTCGTCGAGGCAGGGCCATGCAGGATTGCATCCCACGCTGCTTGTGATGGTTAAGCTGGCAGGAGGCGGACTGGCAGCTGCCCCAGCGCTAGAGGAGGTGCAGAGGAAGGTGAGAGTTGGCTCTACCCATATAAAAACGTGGTTTGTATTTCCCTTGGTATCTGATAGCTGGAAGTGCAACAGGTCCCTTTCCACAGCACGGAAGCTCTGCCGTATCCAGGGCGAGCCATGCCCATGGTCCCTGCATTTGGGCAGGCAGACGCATCCTCTGGCAGCCGCAGCCGTATTCTGGCTGGCACTGCCTGAATGCTCCTTAAAACCAAAGCAAAACCAGTGAGATTTTCATAGTCCAAACTGCCAGGGAATGGTTGGATCTGCCCCTCATCCATGCAGCCAGCCTTGCAAAAGCTGAAAAAAATGGAGAAAAGCCCAGCCCTGGGACGTGGGCACAGGCTCTAAACACACACATTCTGTCCAAACCAGCCCAGCAGGAGCCCAGCAGATTTTCTTCACGTGTCAAACAAACATCTCCCCACTCTTCCTGTCTTCTCCGGGTGTAGATGACACGTGCATTGTGCCTGCTGTCCTGACAGTCCCTGTGGAGCAGAGCTTCGCAGCTCGGTTTCTTTGCTCCGCATCCGTGACTCCTGGGATCTCCAACAGCAGTGCCAAACAGGGGCATCCTGGCCACAGTCCCTTCTCTGGGCAACATACCACAAGCTTTGACCACGACTCTGCGATGTGCATGAGCAGCAACCCTGCGGGGTCTCCAATGCCCCGAGGGGAAGCACTAGGATCATGATGAGTGTAGGTCAACACCAGCTTCAATCCCGCGTCCTGCTCGCGCATCCCTCTGAGCACCATCCCACGCGGGTGTCTTTGCTCCTGCTCCCAGGGCTGGCCCTGGGATAAGCAGGCCTGCTGCAGCAAGAGGGCTGTTAACTCTAAGATTAAACTGCTAAGAGTTTAATCTTAAAATGCGAGCAGGTTATAAAAATCTTCCCTCACATAGACTCAAAACTTAGAGAATTTAGTGTAAAAAATAAGCAAAGTAACTTGGTGTTGGATGGGAAATGAGGCCCACGCCTGCGGGACACAGCATGGATTTGACTTGCAGGAAGCCAGGAAGCACTCAGTGGTTCAGGGCCTTGCAGGATCTGAGCATGTTTCTAAATAGCCTGGCCCACTGTATCCGCCCCCCTCATAAATTGGTTAATCTGGGAAATAAAAAAGACAAATTTCTATTTATCTCACTGGAAAACGGAGATTGTATTTTCTGCTATTTAAAGCCAAAGGGTCAGAGAGGGAGTTATCTGTAGTGACATGAGCTGAAATATATGTTGATTGTGAAAATATAAAGATGGAAAATACAGCGTACCTTGCCAATTATGTGCCATAGCTAACATTACTTCTCATCTCTCCACAGAGGTCATAATTCATAGTTAGTGAAAATGAAGAACAAAACTCATCCTCTGACTGTATTGGGATCTGCCTCCTTTTCTTGGTGAGCTATGTTTGGTCTTGGAGTTTTGGGGTTTTATCTTTCTTTTACCTACCATGGGCAATTAACAAAGTAGTAACTTAAAAAGTCATTTAAGTATCCAACTCCTCTTTTTATTTCCCCTCCTTAGTGGTTCAAAGTGTAGAGCTACTGGGTTCCCTTAAAATAATGTACTGACTTGAAATGAAAATGGCAGTTCCCCAGTAGGATGTGCTTTTAAAACAGTGGTGCTAATAATTTAAAGAAGCAGAGCTGCTCTAAAAGACATTTGAACCTTTGAGGGGTTTAATCACTGCCCACTTTATCAAGCCAAGTTTGTTTCATCAACAAGGGAAATGAAATTCTTGGACAGGAAACAGCCCTGATATAGGGAGCCTTTTTGAAAATATCCCATTTTACAAATAAAAAAATTACTAAATATTTATATTTATTTATATTTAGCTAGTTAGTTATAGAATAACTACTTTAGGCATGTGCCTTGCAAAAAGTGCAGCCGGGGTTTTGGAGTGCAGAAGACAATTTCCCCTTTTCAGATGTCTTTGATCCTTCCACCCTAGAATACTTCTTTAGAAACCCCCAAGTACTGACTCCGCAACAGGAGATACCTATTTTACCTTTCTAATGAAATGTAATCTTTTTGTTTCTCTGAAACATGTACTCACAAGATACATCTGAAGGCAGGTATGAAAACCTTCTGGTGGGAATTCCAACTGCAGTGACCTTGGGGCAATGTTTTATCTTACTGTGACAGTCCCTGCTTAGAGAGATTGAGTTTTGGTGTAAAGCAGCATGCAGATTTGGGATGTTCAGGCCATGTGTCAGATTGACCTCTGTTTTGCCTGCAAATAGCTGTTCTTGTTCAAGATACTGACCCTAAAATGGTCAGTAAGGGCTTAAAACGGAATGCAAATCCTGATCCTACTTGAGTAGGTAGCAATACCTCTGTTAATGAGGACAATATTTCCTCCCTGTATCGCCGGGGTTTCACAACCCCACTGGTTCGGCAAGCAGAGTTTCTATCAATCATCTTTCTGAGTACTGACCACACTGAACAGTGCGGCAGGATGTGGGACCCCAGCTTCCAGGGACACGTGCTGACAATCCTCTTTCCATATGAAAACAGCAGGCTTTGCCATGTAGATCTATCTGTGCTTCCCTCCTCGGTCTCTTAGTTTGTGATTTAAAGAATCAGCCTGTTCAAAATCTGAGCCAAGGGGGCTGAATAAGAAAATGCTCCAGCAAAAAAAGAAGAAACTCTTTCTGAATGTATCTGTCCTGGGGTATTTTTGAACAACTTTGTCTTTATAATGATAAAGTTAATGCAAAATTAAGCTCCATTGTATTATTTTTCTTTTAATTCGACTAGAGCAGACCAGACAAGCTGCAGGAGAACAAGGTGGATTTTGCTCCCTTTTGCACGCTAGCAAGGGAGATGGCTCCTAATAGACAGTTACGGAGTGAGATAGATATATTTTGGCAAATAGGATGCTGGCCATTTGTTTCAATGCATCTCTAACACTATTAAGTCAAGGAAGAGAAGCTTTTTAGCATATTTTAATGTATTTTAGAGTAAACCACTGCTAGATTTGGTCCAGTAAGCAATGCAGAGCTAATAGCCTAGTGTATAATCCAAAGCTAATGTTCTCTTTGTTTTAACCTGTACACCTGGAGGCATCTGGAGCAATCCCTGAGTCCAGGCCTTGTGCACAAAGTGCTCTGTAGGTGCCAAATAAGGCTGCCGCCCTCAAGATTCCTAGGACCAGTTTGCTGGTGTGGAGTCTTCCTTTGATTCCAGCTTCGCCACTCACCTGAGTAGCATAAGATGGGAAAAATAACCAGGGGGATTGTATTGGGAAGCTTTTCAGCATCAAAAAAATGAACAGTTGATGAATTTTAGTTAGACCAGGATGAAAGTTTGATTGAAACCAGTTTTGCTCTAATGTTCTTCAGGGACCACCACATCTCCGCAAAATCATTCCCTCTGCCCCGTCCCGGACAGGGCCTGTGACAGGCCTTGGAAAGGCTGTGCTGTCTTTCCTTTCCTCTCCATAGCTCTGCACTGAGGCTGATTTCCACCTTGCTGGGCCACTTTGTGGAGATGCAGCCAGAGTTTGTGTTTTTCTTTCTTGCATGTTCTTCCTGAGTCATGTTTCATGGTAGCATTGCTGCTCCGTTATGGCAAAAGAATGTAGCTTCAGTCAAAGGCATCTCCGGATGCTCCGATATTTAGGCTTGAATCCCATTTCACTTGAACACATGTGGGCAGGAGGTTTTTGGATTATCCGTTTGTAAAACCTTGTTTTTTATAGTGGTTGTCTTCAGGAAGAGAGTGCTGACCCCTCTAACAGATACCTTTGTTTTCCAAAATAGCCATAATTATGCTCTTGCATCATCTCCGTGGTTATTTTAAAAATCCTCTTTGTGATTCTACATTATTAATGAGGTGTCTATAGAGTTGTATAGAAAAAAAAGCTATTGTGTTAATCTTGATTGTGGGTTTTTCATTTCTTCTTGTGATTGGACCAAGTGCTCCGCTGGAATAAACTGATGTCATTTGTTCTCTGCTATATCTCTTCATGTTATTGGCACTATTGTCACCAGCTGTCATGATAAGATATCCACAGTGTGTCAGGAGAGGAGAATCTCTCTTTTCAAGGACAAACTGGATAAAATGACACAGAAATGGTGGATATATGCTGTCCTGCTTGGAAGCATGCTGCAAATCTGGAAACTCAGTCTGTGATCATGAACATGCCATATGACACATAAGAGAATTTAGATGGTTGCTAACTGTAACTCTGCAACTGAATTATCACTGGGAAATGTGATTTCTTTAAAATACATATACACACATGTGATAAGAACAGGAAATTTTGGCATGACATTTCTCTTCTATAAACTTCAGGGAGCTTTAGCATGGCTAGTATCTCTGCTGTCATTTTAAAAATGGGTAAAGGGAAGCTGAGAGGAGCGTGCCAGGGCCGCTCAGCCTTGCATCATACTGCAGCAAATAATTCGGGTGCATGTGCATAACATTCACAAAATAGATTACCCAGTAAAGGTGGAGGTCATGAAACCTTCTTTTGAGGAGATTTAGCTTGGCGTGGCTGGGAAATAGTTCACGAGAATATGTAGCGTCCAAGGTGACTTATTTGTATGGGCTCACACATGCAAATCCTATTAGCCTAAGAGTTCCTCAGAGGGGGGCTCCAGACTGTGTGACCTAATGACAGAATTGTGGGTGCCCTGCGTGCTTCCAAGGTGATAACTTTCAAGGTGCAAGTGGCTGAGAAACACGATCAGACTCTGAGCAATAAAAGGTTCTCGTGTCTTAGTCACTATCTGAGTGCCAAGTTGTAATGCACATGTGCCAAAGAACTGAGAATCCGGGGATGCTGACAGTAATTAAAAAATAAAAAAATCCATGGTATGGGGGTCCTCCTGTCTTTACTCTTGCAATACAACATTTCCCTTGTGTGTCAAGTTCACCATTGCAGATCTCAATTCCTGAGAGATTTTTTTGTCAAAGTTCATTTTTAAACACAAATACATTAGTTGTTTAAATGGGCAGCTTTGCTTGTTCTTTAAATGAGTTTTATTAATCTGGATGATATTCAGCACTTGCCTGGACTCTGAGACCAGCAAAGAGTTTGCCCTAACCGTCTGAGTGCCATAATGGGTAGATAGATGTATTAAGAGTTATCACCTCAAAGACAGATCAAAGTCTACTTCCTTTGATATTGACTTTCCTTAAAAGGACCTAAATATAACCCACTAGCTAAATAATTCAATTTTGGGGGTGGGGGGCGGAGGAGCTGAGCGCATGTTTATGCAACAGACCCCCGTAACTCTGCAGCTGCAGGATTTGCTGGAGGAGTAGAAACCCTCCTCACATTTTCTCTTTAAGGCAGGGTTACTCCCAGCCTAAACAAGCCCAATCTGTCAGCCCTCCAAACGGACTCCTCGCTGGCTGCGTGGCGGACACGTGCGTGGGTCTCTGCTCGGTGAGCAGCAGCAAAGAGTTGGGCCTTTTCAGATGTGCCCCCCAGTGCTGTGTGGCTGGGCTTGGGCATCCCCTCCTTGACCCCGTGTGTGAGTTGTCGGTAGACCTGTAGCACACACTGACTTCAAAATTTACTTTTTTGTTCCCCTTTTATTCTTTCCTTCAGTATCTCTGGACACTGGGAAATGCACATCTATGAGAACATACATGAACATACACGTTCGGCCCCTCAGCCTGAGGGCACCAGGCGCCGCCAGGGCTGCCACCTTCCCTGACGGAGGCTGCGTCCCATCTAGAGACCCGGGTCCCTCCCTGTCCTTTAAAAGGCCCCCCAGGGCCCATCTGAGGCCTTGCAGAGTGCGGATAGTGCTCGGTGTCTGCAGCTTCTGCCACACAAGGCGGGCGGCGCAGGTCGCTCTCCCACCGCCTGCCCCTGCCTCACGAGCGGGTGCCTGGAGGCCGGCCGGGCCGGGGGCTGCCCGCAGCCGGGCACAGCTGCTCGCAGCTTCGTGCAGCGCACCGGCCTCCTGCTCTTACAGCACCCACGTTCACTATTGCTATTTGGCTGGTTGGGGGGACTTTTTACACCTCTGTTTGAGATGGGGAGGCAGAGAGACCTCAAGGCGAGAGCTGCCCATCGCAGCTTGCGCTCCCGGAGGCGACACGCGTCCTGGGAGGGACTGGCCAGCTGATGTGGCTTGTAGAGAGGCTCTGCCAGTACCGTGGGAATCCTGGTCCCTTCTAGCCCTCTGCTTTTCAAGTACTGCCGGCCCAGCAGACATGAGCAAGCCCCGCTATGTGCGCTCTGCTCGGCATGGGTACATCCACCCGCAGCTCTGCTAGCCCAGGTACTTGTGTCTGACGTCATTAGTGCTGTTTTAGTTAAGAATTTGGCACAGTTGCAATGTCACAATATCAGAATAAAATGGAAAGTGGAAATGGACTCTTCTCACTGATTATAAAAGCCCATTTGTAGATGCCCCGATGTCCCTGCTGGGAAGTACCTGCTCTTTCTGGAGACAGGTCACTAGAGGCAGTAACCACGGACTAACTCCTGCATGTGGCAGAGACCTCTTACAATGAGCCCAACAACTTGACCCACAGACACTGGTCCCGAAGGCTGCCAGCCCCAAGCCAGCATCGCCTGCAAGCTCCCGTGCCCGGGACTGCGTTTCCAGCCCTGCTCTGCGCCTGCCTCTGACCACTGCCCTTCACCAGAGCTCTCAACCCTTCTGCTCGTCCTTACGCGCGCGCAGAGGGCAGTTGACCCATACACACAGCGGGCAAATCTTCTGGAGGGGTTGGGCAGGACAGTGATGCTGTGTGGGAGCTGACGCACTGTGACTCAATCTCCTAGACCACAGCAGGGCCAAGGCAGGGGCTTACAGGGACAGCTACAGGTGTCACTTCTGCCAGCGCAACAGCCCCAGCATTGGGGTGGAAACAACCCGCGGCGACAGCCCTGCCCCAGCACAAGCCATGAGCGCCCCCAGGCCCTTCCTGCTGCGGCACCCGCATCCCGGGAGGGCAGGAGTGGGGGAGCCAGCCGCCAGCAACAGAGAGGTCACGTACCCACTTTGAGCTCTTTCCCGAAGACCGTCCTCTCTCCCAGGGCTGAGCAGTTCCAGCGCCCGTTGCGAAACTGGAACTGGCACTCGTTGATGCCCATCTGGGACCCTTCCCCGATGACGATAATAGCGTCAGGCCTGCTCTGGCAGATCGCCCGCTGCCGGGGGGCGAGACCCGGGATCTTGTTACAGATGATGCTGGCGCCCAGGGCCACCACCGAGGAAAAACCCCTGCAACAACAAGAGTCCAGTGGTGCTGGGGGGCACCGCGTCCTGGAGCCGGCCCTGGGGACCTGCCACCCTCCCACAGCCCCGCGCCGTGGCAGGTGCCCCAGTAAACACCCATCTCCCCCATTCACCGCCACTACTTCTCACTTTCTCTCTCTCTCTCCATAAATAAAACAGAGATAAGAAGCACGTGGGCTCCTGCCAAAACGGGGCTCCACTTCCTTGTTCGTAAATTAAAGCCCGTGCAAGTGCGTTGCATGCCCGGCCACGCAGAGCGCGGGGCTGAGCACTGCACCCGCAGAGTGAGCAGACCCCGCACCTGGGCTGGGATGCACCGGGATCAGGATTGGAGGTGGCTCCGCGTCCCGATGCCTTGGGGCCGCTGCCCGGTGGGGCTCTACCTGCGCTCTACCAAATAACATGGAATAACCGGGGCCGTCACCATCACTTCTGCTGCTTCCCTGGTTAAAT
Organism: Crypturellus undulatus; assembly: GCA_013389825.1. Lineage (NCBI taxonomy): Eukaryota > Metazoa > Chordata > Aves > Tinamiformes > Tinamidae > Crypturellus > Crypturellus undulatus. Next base: position 209,923 of record VWPW01000670.1, read on the forward strand.
AGCAACAGGTCCGGGCAGGTTAAGCGGAGAGCGAGAGAGGCAGTGATTGTTATAAAAGAAAGAAAGGGGAGAAAAAATAAAAAGTTACTTACCCGATCTTGATGTACACAATCCCCAGGCTCAGGAAGATGTGCAGGATCCAGCGCCTTGCCTTCTTGTTCATATTCCCCGCTCGCCGTGCCTCACACCAGCATGGAAAGGATGCCCGGGG
>VWPW01000670.1:210314-236900 GCA_013389825.1 Crypturellus undulatus
GGCACTCAGCGCTGCCCGCGGCGCATGGGCGGCGGCGCCGGCTCCGCAGGTGCGGTGGCTGTTCGCTGCCTTCTGCCTTTCCCCCCTTTTTTTCCCTGCCCGCCTCGCCTCTCCACACGCCGGGNCCGGCACCGCGCGCGGCTCTGCCCCGGCTCGTCGCCCGCTTCGCCGGGGCCGCCCCGCACCTCGGGCTGGTTTTATGCGTTTGCACCGGCCCCGACGCTCCTCCCCTCTCTCTCTGCCTCCCCGCATCTAACGCGCTTTTTTTTTTTTTTTCCCTCTCCCTCGCGGTTTCCAAGTGGCGATTCACACTCGGAATCGGAGTGCTCGCTGCTGCCTCCGCGCAGGGCAGCATCCGAGCGCGGCCGGAGCGGAGCGGCGCCGGCCGCCTCCTCGGCTCGGGACGGTCCCGCCGGTATCTGTCGGCATCAGGGCGGGCGGGTCCGCCCGGGAACCGCGGGAGCAGTAAAAGCTCTTTGTCGCCCGGCTACTCTGCGGGCTGGGGTCGTCCTCCTCGCTGCTCTGGGCACTGATGCTCTCAGGGACACGGACGGGGCGGGCAGCGGCTCTGCCGGCGCGGCCGGGTGCCCTGCGGGGCGCTCGGCGGGGGAATCGGGCTCAAATCAGGTGCGTCTGAGACGTGGACGCGCTGCTTTTCCACCCGAGGAAAAGGTAAAGACAGAGCTGGGGGAGCCGCTGCCCCCGACCCGACCCGCGGGAGCCCCGCGCCCCTCGCTGCCCCGACCCGTGCGGATACGGTGACTCTTTTATTATCCACTTTAAATATTTCAAACAGGGAGGCTGCCGAAGTGATAACAGGGGTGTGGTGCTGGAATTGTTCTACTGATAGTGTTTTTCTGAAAATAAAATAAAACCAAACAAAAAAAAAAAAAAAGAAAGAAAAAAGAAAAAGCCCCAGAGCGGTACCCGCGCTACGGAGCCGGCCCGCGCACCGCGCAGGGAGCACAGAGGTCCGGCCCCCGCCGGGGGTCCCGCCGCGGGTCCCGCCGGGGCCGGGAAGCGGCGCTGCCTCCCCCGCTGCCTCCTTCTCTCCTTTCCCCCGTTTTTCTCCCCTCCTCCGCCTTTCTCCGCGCTTCCCGGCACGGGGGCATCTCCTGTCCCCGCCGCCGCTTCCCGCCGCGGCTCTGCGCGGAAAACGAGGTCAGACTCGGTGCGGAGCGGAGCGGGGCCGAGGGCTCAGGGCGGGTAGGGCGCGTTGAGCACCACTAGGAGAGGAGGCGCGGAGCGGCGCGGGCAGGTGCGCGGCCGCCCAAGCTCTTGGCCACGGCGCCACCTGGCGGGCGCGGCGCGGGCCGCGGAGGTGGCCGCGGAGGGAGCGCGGCCCTGCGCCCCCTCAACCCCGCTACTGCGGACAGAGCGGCCTGTGTTAAGGAGGGAAACATCCAAGGTTTAGCGAATACCCTCTTGCGGTGGGAGGGGAATCTCCCCTCCCCACCCCCCAAAAAAAAAGAAAAGAAGCTATTTGTATGTAAGTATGTGTATATATAGGTATATGTATAACGTGCTGTTATGAGCTGTGCAGAAAAGCTAAGTTATTGCAGGCTGTGTTCATCTTTCATCCCCCCGGATCGGCGAGGCGCACACGGTGTTGATGCTGCGCGTGCTGGGACAGGCACTGGCGCTGCAGCACGGGCCCCGCCGCGGCGCTGCACGCGGGGAGTCGCTGGGAGCAGGTGTGTGCCCAGCTCCTCGTGGGACGTGGTGTCCCGCACACACGCACGCAGCTGGGTGATCAGCAGGGCTTGGGCAGTGGGCTCCAGGCTGGGAGGGTGGCCTGGGGTACGCAGGGTTTGTGAGGACCCATGTGCGCACGTTGCTGCGCTCTGCAGGCAGCGCTTTGCCAGCGGTCAGAGCTTCCCCAGCCCACGCTGGCCTCCTGCACCAGCCCAGTATCCAGCCCAGGGCCAGGAACTCCTGGGCCACCATGGGGGCTCCTAGCACTAGGGCAGTGCAGGGAATAGCCAGACACTGCAGGTAGCGGCTGAGGAGCCGCTGAGGAGGAGCCCGTGGCAGCCGCTGGAGGTGGAGTCAGCTTCGCTTCTTGCTTCTCCCAGCACTGTTGGTCGCGGCACTGTTCAGTCGTCCCTGCACAGAAATGGGCACAAGCAGCGTGCCGTTGGTCCCAGGAGCCTCATCCTGAAATAAAACTGCTTTCCAAAGAACAAATCTGCCCCCAAAGTGAACCTCTGAATACTAAAGAACTGGGAAATCATTTAAATTTACTTTGGAGCTTCAGTCCCTGTTCCCCAATACAGTGACCTGAGAAGCAAAGTCCAGAGCTCCTTAGGCTTCATTTTTGCTTTTTCTCTGTTTCGGATGCTGAAGGCTGTTCTGTGCGACTTATCTCAGCAGGTTGGCTGCCTCGCACTGCACAGCTGGAGCGGGTAGGTCAAAGCTAAGCAAACTGCTGTCTTCTGGGTCTGCGAGACCAGGAATGGCAAAAGCTTCTCAGAAAGTGAAGGTGCTTTACTGGACTAACTGGGATTTACTGGACTAACCAGTGACTTGACCTTACTCTGTTCCATGTGCCTTAGATACACGTGTGTGTGTGCATGTACATGTAAGTCATCTGTACAATAATGCTGTGCAGGTTACAGAAGGGTAGTTTTTCTTGTTCCACAAAGTTTCTAAAACATGAAAGTTAAGTTAGAAGTTAAGTGGTCCTTCTTGCCCTGTGGTTCCTCCAGTGGTCTTTAGTGTCTCGTCTGTTTTCCAGGGCATATAAGTTCAGCTTTTCTTTTTCCACCACATCCTTATATTACTTCGTAATTACTTCATAGTAAAATCAATACAAGGCATTATGAATATTGCCTCTTATCTGAGTAGGGCAATAAGTTACAAGGCAACACCTGGAACAACTGGCAAACCCAATAGGAATAAGGATATCGCCCATGTCAATAAAAGCGGGCTAGAAAGCGTGCCTCACAGAGGCAGGGCTGGAGCATCACCGCTCATCCCGTGCTGGAGCTGCTCCGTGGCTCCCGGGAGCTCCCTGCTCCGTGAGAGCTGCACCGGAGCGGAGGCAGCTCCAGTGGGGACGGGATCCGCTGGCCCTCGCCTCTGGCTGCTGCTTCTTTATTTAGCAGCAGCTCGGAACAAAGCGCGGGCCGGCTACACCCGGGGCCATCCATCACCCGCCACAATGCGCGGCCACCGCTAACCCGCGGGCAGGGCGGCGCTGGCTTCGCACGCCGTGATTTAGTGTGCCAGGGAGACGGCCCTGGAAGTCTGCTCCCAAAATAGCCCCGGTCCTGCCAGGAGCTGGAAAAATCTGGTGGTGTCAGGGGTATCTGGTGGTGCCTTTGGGCACCCTGTGGACACGAACCCCGGTCCTGCAGCCTCCTCCCGTGAGGCGGCTCCGCGGCTCCCGGGCTCTGCGCCGGGCTCCGGCAGTGAAGCCGAGTGCGGAAGTGCCGTCCGCTCTGTGTGTGGCTCTGGCCAAGGTTATTAATGTCTCATTTTTCATAAACATAAAGAAACATAAGAAACATACTCATGTAAAACAAAAAAGAAAGATTGTCTGTCTTTTTTTTTTTCCTTTTTCTTTTTAAGATGGCCTTTGATAACACAAATTCACAAGGGAGAATGTGGTTAAAAGCCCATTTTGTAACCAGATCCTGGATGCACATACCATCAATACTCCAACTCTGGCTCCCTTTTATCGGGCTAATCATAGCTGCACAGTTTTGTTGTCAAAACATCTCCTGTAACAGGCAGGCTAGAGAGCCTTCAGCAGCAGGAACTCAGAGTGAATATACCAGCACAGCCTGTATTAAGAATCTTCCTAAAAGGGTGCTTAAAAAATAAAATAAATAAATAAGCAAGATTCACAAAGCCAGTTAATTTCCTGGGCTCTCCCTCGCCCCTCCTGCAATATATCATATCATCAGCAACCACAGCAGCTTCTCAGTTTACAGATGTATTCATGGGACTGCGAAATGAGCAATAAATAGCGTGCTGCAGAGTTTCGCTCCGCGATGAGTAAATTATGTAAGAAGCTGCCGCAGGTCAGAGCTCAGGAAGGGCAAAAGCCGCCTCCCCCGCGGGGCTGCTCCCAGGGCTCCGCGGCATCGCGCTAGGCACCTTTCCAGAAGACTTGTCTGGCTTTGAATGTTTGTGGCAATAACGCAGAATTTGTGATTGACTTTATGATGTGAAGGGGTGCCTGGCAGCCTGGGGAGGGGGGTTCGAGAAGCACAGAGGGGATTTGCCTCCCCTGAGCGTGAAAGCACTGGTCCTGTCGTGTCTCCTGGTGATGCTCTGGGTGAGACGCGGGCAAAGTTGCCAGGCCAAGCCCTGCACGGTGCAGCTGAGGCCAGGCCGGCCTGCAGAGCAGCTAGGACAGGCCTTGCAGCTGGGAGTAACTAGCTGCAGCTTGAGCTGCTAACTGCAGAGCCCAGAGGAGATAAATTCGGAGAGGCCAAAGGAGCTACCTGGCTGCTGGAGGGAGATGTAGGGGTAAAGCAAATGTTGCTGTGTTTTAGGCACCTGCTGCTAATGAAGTGGCCTGGAAGGTCCTCAGGTGGTTTATGTCCAGCTGGTGGAGAGCTGGGTTCACGAGTAAGTGCCCAGGTAAGTTTTCCTCTCCTGTGTCTGCTGCCTTTGGGAAGTGGGAGCAGCCTGAGGAGTTTTTGAAAATGAGGCCTGTGAGTCAGGGTTTCCCTGGAGTTTGAGCTTGTTTGGGTGCTTGAATCAAGCACAGCTAAAGCCATGATTTAAATTAAAGTACAAATAACAGTCTGATGAAGGTACCACTGAGCCTGCATTGCTGAACTCTGACTGGTCCCATTCCTGTTGCGCAATTGTGTGTAGGTTTTGGGTCTCAAAATGAAGATATTCCTGATGTGAGGATGTGATTGTCAATTCTACCAGGTATCAGAAAACCAGACCTGAACTTATAACTGACCGCCGTGCTGCTTTGAAAATGGGATGGTTCTTTTCTGTGCTAATAGGCACCGTAAGCACCAGGTAGCTCCCTGCCATGGCACTTGTGGTGGTTTTGGAGGTTTTTCTAGATAAGTGCATGCACACACCAGACCTGATGTTGGGGCTGTGTTTACAACATCATCAGCCTTAAACTGTCAAACTCATCATGTTGCACCTCTCTCATGGTGGCATCTTGGCTGCTGGAGGCTGAACCCCGCAGTTGTTGCATGTCATGTAGAGGAAACTAGTGATTAGTATAAGGGCAGCCCATGGCTTCTCAAGCAGTAAAGCTCAGTGTTGCTCTCAGGAACGTGCTGCTCAGACAGCCCTCTCTTCAACAGTCATTTTACGCTAACAATGTGAATCCCACCAGTCTGCGTCTCCTGCTCTATCTGAAGCAATGTGAAGATGTCACTAGCCGTCCAATGCACTGTCATGCACCAGCTTCTAGTTCTGCAATGACTCATTTCTCTTCACCTCTTCCAAGTGTCAGTGTGGCCATTTGTTCACAGAGTTGCCACTCATCTAGACTCTTTCTTTTTTTAACTTTCTCTGTGATTTCTTTAGAAGGTTTCTGTGATGCCACTCCATAATGAGCTACTCATTATAAGCACATTGGGGAATATGTATTTGCAAAAAAATATTCCTTAGTTGTTGCAATATGCACTTAGGCAAATACTATTTTTGTCTTTAAAGGAAGCTTTTTTTTTTTTTTACACACATTTATTAATGGATGTAGAGGTGAAACGATGAACTGTCAAAACAGATTATTCGCTGCCAAAGAAAGGTCTTAAGCATCATGGATCTGATCCAGAAAACATGACACAGTCTTCCAGGCAGCATCACAACCTAAGAGCTACAGATGCTGCTCAAAGTAGGAGGAAAACTTGTCAGCTTTGGAAATGCCAAGTCTATAGTGAGATGGAGCAGCAAAAGCAGAGTGTGAGCAAAGAGAGGTGCCATAAAACCAGGTGTCAAACGGGTGCCTTGGTACCCCTTGGCCAACTGACGATGAATATAGGCATCCCGCTGGTGTAACTTTCCATGATAAAAGTGCTGGATACCTGTGCTTTGGACTGGGGCAGCCCCGGCTCGGGGAGAGGAAGAGGAGGAGGAGTCAGCGCTGTGTTGGTGCTGCTCGTTGCAGCGCGGCTCGGGCTCCGCGGTGGCTGGACACGCTGCGCGCGGGGATGTGCTGAGCAGATAGCGCGGCCGGGCGGAGAGCGCAGCGCGGACAACAAGGGTGTTGCCCATTCCCGAGCGCCCAGGGCGGAGTCACCACACTGTGCCTGGAAAGAGGTAGCAAACAGCACGAGGAAGTCATGTGGAGAGCGGGGGCAGCGAGCTCGTGTTCGGGCAGGAAGGAGAGAAAGGGTGGAGAGAGTGGAATGATGAGGAGGAAGGCACAGAAAGACACAGGTCTACTCTGTCCTGATGGAGAGTGACCTTGCACTAGCGTATTACATATTTATAAATCTGACCATGAGCGGAATAAATTTTGAGAGTGTTTCTACTGGCAGTCAGTTTAATACTACTATAATTACAGCTAAATAAATAAGCTAAATAATAGAACTGAATACTTGTCCTTTTTTTCTCTAGTTGAAGTCTTACAAGGCTGATGTCAAGGTGCCACCAGAGCTTCAGGAGAGCAGTCTCATTGTGGTGGTGCGAGGAAGTTGTGGGCATGGCACACACCACACACTTTAGGGAACATTGCAGCTTTTTTTTTTTTTTTCCCCCCCTTCTGTGTAGCCGTTGTTTAAATGATAAGTGAAGTTACTCTTAAAATACCACCTTGGGGGTGGGGGAAAGAGAAAGTACTGGTGGACTAGATTGTTTGAACAAACTTGGCTGAAAAACAAAACCAGCCTTTGCTAGCAAGAAAGCTTGGGGAATTCTAAGAGCCCTCAAAAGGGAATTGTATGGCAGCTAGCAGGGCCCTTATCAATAATCTCCTATCTCCTCCCAAAGCTGGGAATTTTCCCCCATCTACTTCTGTGCAGATACATTTTATGTGATGATGCAAGGCCAGAGGCCTGTATTCAATATTTACTTTAAAATTTTATAAACAGTGCTAACTAATCTGTCAAAATGTGCGTTCTTGGAAAATGCCTGACTAAGCTAATTCATGTTTTTGGAGATGCTGCTGGTCTAGATATCTGAAGCATGTCTGTTTACCATGGAGAGATAGAGATGAGGACTTCGTGATATCTGTACCTGTTTTTGTAGTACTGTCAGACCTATTCAACAGGTTTCCTTTCTACATGATCTACAAATGCAGAAGCCCCAGAATTTTCTTCTAGTAGAAGATAAGAGTAGGAGATGAGGGATTATAAAAGAAACCATATTGGTCAGCATCATGAGCAACCACTGTCAATTTCTTGAGGACATCTGCAGCACAGCTGGGAAGTACTTGTACAAGTCCTGTTTGGGAGTTCTACCAAGCAGGAATTTACTACCCAGGAAAGACATTTTCTTGAAGACTTCACAGTGAGTGCTAAAGACTAGTGTAGTGGTCCAGCCATAGAGCTGGTGCTTATTAATGAATAACAGGATGTCATGAGGGACATTGAAAGCAAAGTCAAGTGATACTTGATGCTAAAGAGAAGGTGTCAAAGGGGGTAAAAAAAGAAAAAGGGTGCAAAAAAGGAGTATGCATTAAAATGAAGGTGAGGAAACTAACTCTACAGCAGGTTCCTGGCTTGCTGTGAGCAAAGCAAGAATGAACCTGGCACCTAACCAAGACATCAGGTGGTGAGAGTTCAACCAAGAGGGAAAGGCTGTCACTTTGATTGTTATGCTGAAAAAAATAAAGAAAATTGAATCTCTTTGGGTTAGGGAGTGATAAAGTGGGCATTAGGAGAGATCTTAGAGGACATGATGGGTTGTGGTATGAGCAACTTACTCATGTTGTCATTAATGAAAGAGGGCGGGGATATATGCAGCTGTGCTTAGGAAGGAGCTTTGTTCTAACCAGGAAGAACTTGAATTAAAAGTAGATTTAAGTGAGTCCACTGTAGAGAACAATACAATGCTTCCTATTTGTATCAAAGAGACATCTGGAGCAGAGCAGTAAAATTCAGGTCACCTCTGTTGCAGAGGAATTGAGGTATTTGGAGAATTTTTTTGCTGGAAATGAGATGGAAGCAGAAGAGGTCCAGAACTGTGTATGTCCAAGGGCTGGTGAGGACATCTCCTTGGAGAACATGCTAAAAGTGATTGATGGGAGACAAGAGCCCAGAAAACAAGATTTCTAGAAGGGGGTGGTCATCTGTGATAAAAGTAAATGAAGAGAACGTGAAGTGTCTGACTGAAGTCTGGATAAGGTAGAGAAACTTCAGCCAGAAAAGGCTCAGCAAGATGTGAGGGAAAGTGTTGGAGAGGAGCATCAGGAGAGTATAAACAGCAGTGAGCTATGAGCAGGAGTAGAGTTCAGGGGGGAGTCATGGACTTCTTGTGGTCCTTTAAAGGTTGGAGGTGCTAAAGGATATTGGTGAAGGCAGAAACTGGAAAAGAAGAGATTAAATGAGAAGCGTTAATGTAAATTGGAATAAAAGTGGATAAGGCAAATTGTGAGATGGTGTTGAGATGCTGTTGGAAGAAGGAACAAACCAGAGCACTGTTGCAGAAATGAGGAACACCAGCCAACTCGTAGATCTTGGAAGAAGCTGCTGAAAATCCTGTCCATGGGAGAATGTGAGAACCAGAAGGAGAAAGTAGTCGAGGAGTCAGAAATTGCATTAGTCAGAGCTGCAGATATGTGTTTGCTAACTCGGAGCTGCTTGGAGCTTATGGGAGAATGGATGGTTTGTGGTTGTATTAGCTTCAGCAAACAAAATGAAACGAACAATCACCAAGTCATGCTTTGGGAAGGTCAGCTTTACTAGGCTGAAGTGAAGGTTAGCAGTAAATCAGTAATTTTCAGATAGCAAAAGGACAGGAAGGAGAAATCAGCAGCAAAAAGAGGAGAGAGAGAGTGGGGAGAGGACAGAAGAAGAAGAATTAAAAAAAAAAAAAAAGAAAAAAAAAAAAGGACCTGCTGAATCCCTGAATCCTCTGGATGAGAAGTAACCAGGCAGAGGATTTGTGCAATGGAGAAGTGAGAAAGAAGAGCTTGGTGAAAGCATACTCAGCAGTTTTGAAATGGCTGAAAGAGTGGAACAAGGACTGCAGATTGACTGAAGGTGTGAAGATGAGGAAATACAAGTGTAAGAAACTGGATGGGTGGTCACCAAGAGGCCACCAAGGACAGACGAGGGAGTTGGAGAGGAGAAAGGGTGACTCAGGTGCTGAGCAGGTGGATGGGGAGAGGCTGGGTAGGTGGTAGATGAAGCTAATAAGGGGAGAGAAAGGATTTGAAAGCAGCAAGGGCAGGAGGAAGCCTTGATCCCTTTCACCATGCCTATCCCAGAGCAGGTAGCCTGGGGAAGAAGGATGCACCATTGAGGTCTGGGAAAACACCAGCCAGGCCAGGCTGTGGGTGGCTGGGTGATCATGAAGCCATGGACCAGCCTGGGGTGGAAGGCGTTTGGAGTGGTGGCACCAAAGGGCAGGTGGAGGTGTGGATGGGGATATGTGGGTGGAGCAGGTGGTGCCCCAGGAGGGCAGAGCTGACCCAGAGTTGTTAAAGGGAAGGACGGAGGAGCGCTGTGGAAAAGGATAGGCTTGGCATGGAAAATAGGAGAGGGCAAAGAAGATAACGGGGACAGATGTGGCGATGAACAAAGGGTGAGGTCAGAGCCACGGCTAAGTGGCAGACAGACAAATGCATGAAAACAGAAAACGAGGCAGCTCCTGCCTGCGGTTTTTAGGTACAGCATTTGGCTGGCTGCGATCGTGAGTGATTGATTACAGAATTAGACTTGTGCTATTTTGGCCCTGTGACTTCAGATGCTGTAATCCAAGCCCACTGTGTGTTTATCCTTGCCTTGTGGAGAGCTGTTTAGGCATGGGGAAGATTTTGGGGGAGACGTGTCGGAGAGCTTTTCCCCAAACTGCGCTTGTAACGCTGCCACTCCTCTCATCAATCATCAGGCTCATATAACGCTGGCAGTGTGCTTCCTGCTGGAGTGTTGTGGATTTTCAAAGGCAAAGTGCACTATTGTTTAATAGCCAATTATTCACCGGCATTGATAAACAGGCTCTGCTCGCAATTACTGCAGCAATTACTCACTCGCCTAATTTAGACATGAGGAAAAATTAATTCAGGCTTCCAGTTGATCATTTATATCTCTGGCTGCTGTAATACACAGGGCAGAGCACAGAAAACAGCTCCACCATAGAGGAAGCTGATCTGGTCACATTGATAACAGGCTTTACTGTAGCGTACTCACTGTGAGATGAGAGATCTCCTGGGGATAAGGGGGGGGTTGTTTTGTGCTTCTGGGAGCATAACAAATATGAATATCCCTCTAAACCTTCCATTGAATCATCAGTTGAGAGGGCAGGGACAGTGTTATGGCCAGAAGGGATCTCTATGCTCAGCTAAACAAGCAAACAGTAGTAAGATGTTTCAGTGACTTGAGCTCGCCTTCCCCCCAGGAGTGGATGGACCCATCTCTGCATAGCAGGAGCCCCAGTGAGGTGACCCAAGAGGACCTGGCTGCCTGGCTCAGAAGGGCATTGAGGAGGGCTGTATGAAGTAGTGAACAACTTCGGTGATGGTGAGATGCAAGGATCATATTTACACTTTTTCATGACTGGGGAGCAGTGAGATGGAAAGGCATCTGTAGAACTGGGACACGTCAACTGCTGATCTAAAGGAGAGCATTTCCAATGCAGCAGCCAGGAGCACTTAGTTAAGGTGATGACGTGCTGAAGAGGGAGTGAAACTTGTGTTAGTCCATACACAAAACTTTGTGTATGACGCAAGTGGGAGGCAGGACAGGGCTGCTCTTTGCCCTCAGTGATGCTGAGCCCTATCGCAGGGGCTCAGGAGCAGGATGGGGGCTAACCAGCCATGGAACTCACCCTGGTGTGCAGGGAAGCTCTGGAGCACCTGGAGGTGAGGTGCCTGCATGGGGTTCACACCCAGTGCTGTGGTCTCTCTGCCCGCTGAGCGTTACCTCAGCGAGGCTACCACAGAGGAGAGCTCATCACTGGGAGCTCATCTTATCTGAGACTGTCATGCACGTTCAGGAACTGTGTAATTCAGTGGCCCTGCTCAGTCAAAAGCTAAATAGTTTCTAAAGTTTATTTCCTGTCTTTATAGCAGCTGTGTCTCTATATATTTTCCCTGTAAGCTAAAAATAAGCCTGGGGGCCACTGGTGTTGTGGGTGGCAGCGCATGTGCCCCTTGCCCACGGTTGGTGCTGTGGCCCCTTCTGCGACGCGTGGCTGGGGAGCATGGCTGTCCCGCACCATTACCACCTCAGAGCGCCGTTATCACCGTCAGCCGCCCTCCAAGGCTCTTCCTCAGGATAATTCCCGTTTTGGTGATTCATCTTGCGGACCCTGCCCTTCCTTATTCGCACAAAATACCCCGCTCCAGGCAGCGCCCCTGGGTCAGGCTCGTGCCGCACATGTGACTTCCCCTTGGGCGCATGGGCGGGCGCCGGGGGACGCGGAGGTCAGTGGCAGCGGGCGGGTGCCGTGAGCAGCGAGCGCGGCCGGTCTCGCTTGCTCCACGCGGGGGAGCGTCGCCGCCACCGCTGCTGTTGTGCTGGAAAATGTCCCTGCTCCTGTCTTCAGTGGAAAACGTTATCGCCGGCACATCCTGGCGTGCAGCCTGCCTCATTATTATTGTCCGGCGCTGGCTTCGCACTTATGGTGCATTTCTGAGGTACTTGACTTGAAGGGAGTTGTGGCTTTTCAGGTAAATGTCGTGTGTGTGTATGTGGCTTTGTTGTGTGGGTTTTGTTTTGTTTGTTTTGGGGAGGGCAATCCTGAAAGTTTTGGACAGAAATGGAGTACCACTGCCCAGCCTGCTCCATCATCCCTGTGTCCAGACTGGAGTACTCTGGAGGAAACCACAGTCTTCAAAAAATGTTGCCCATGGGCAGCAAAAATGAGAGAGAAAACAGCAAGCTTCAAACTTGACATTGTTCCCTTACACTTTAAGGCTCCATTTGACTCTATATTTCTACCTTTTATTCTTTTTCCCTCCATTTTAATTCTTGTTGAGTTCTTGTGTTTTTCATTTGTTAAGTTGGCAATGTATGCTGGCACTCGTGCTGTAGAACATCTTTGCTGTGACCCTTTCCCATGCAGTAGAGCTGTCCTCAACCTGGGGTGCAGAGCCCTAGGTACCGAGAAGATCCTGCAAAGAACAGTTCCCGGCAGAAGCAAGTGCCTCTTTCAGCAAGCACAGTACTGACAGCAGCTACTTTTGGGTACCTGATAGTTAAAATGTGGCCATCCACACTGTGTGGGTATGACCAGTGTGTTTGAAATTAATAAATCATGACCAGAACTAGGCACCGCTGTTTGGCAGCAAGCAGTTCCACACATTGCTACAGGTGGTGCCAGCCCTGCTCGGTCTTCCCCCATGCCACCAGTGTCCTCAAACCACTTCTGCGTGACATGTATGAGCAGGCTGGGCTTTATCAGCACTCGCTGGTGTATAATGTGATGACAAAAATGATAATCTTGTTTTGGCTCCCACAGTTATTAATGAGTGATTTAGATTTTTGTCTTGTCATACCTGAGTACAGTGAATTTTTTCTGTCACGGGGCAGAAACTTTCTTTTGAACTCAATAGTCATACCTTGGACCCTACTTGAATGAACAAGTTTCTGCTTTTGTCTGTGGTTTCAACCAAGTATTTTGAACATTTCAGTCAAAATATTAAATCTATACAGCTAGCTGTGCCTTCCAAATTTATTGTGTTGAATTACTGTTTTTTAGCCACTCCTACAAGCACAGCAACAATCATCTTTGTTTTTCATAGGAGAATGTGTAAAGGTTGGACCTTTTATGGTATCTCCAACTGGGTTTCAGGAAGGCTAACACTACAAATATTGTTCCCACTAGTGTGCCATGGAATGGCATCAGGCTGGTATCAGCACTACCCCTGTGTGCCACTGACAAGGCATAATGGTAAGGAAAATACTGTTTTGTTTGGTTACTTCTCTTGCAGTAACAGCCTTCAGAGAATCGATTCTGGAGGAAGTTCACACAGATGAATATTCAGAGAAGCTACAGATTAGTTTTATGTGTCAGGTATTAGATAAAGCACTTCAAAAGCCTTTGCATGCAACTGTTGCATGAATTTAGAGTGAAAAATCCATATCTGGGTCTCTTTAAAAGCTATGCTGGCCATAAGCAGAAATGTGAACACTAAATGAATCATTGTTAGAAAAAAAATGGCTTTTGTGTGTTGTGTTCTCAGAAGATTAAAAATAGAGTTCTGCCTGGATTTTTTTTTTTTTTTTTTAAGTACCCACCTTTGATATTCCCTGACCGGCCCTAAAAATATTTGTATAAATGATGGTGACACAAAGCCAATTGTGTTATCTGCTCATCTATATGGGCTAAGTAATGGCATCATTTGTGAAAACTTCTTGTTTTATCTTTGCTGACCATAAGCCAGACTTGTAAAAATATTTAAGCGCTTATACGCTAACCTTGTTACTCACAAATGCTGCGTGTGTTTCTTGTATTTACAGTAAAATCCAAGTTGTTCAACATCCATTATATAATACTCTAAAATGGGAACTATTTTACCCAGGCAGTCATTTAATATACTTAAGAACAGGCTTTCTAAATGGCACTTTATTTTTCTGGATGCACTGACCTCCACATCCTTAAACATTTTGCTGAACAGGGAGCTCTGGCATGTGGAGAATCAAATCCCTTGGTTCTATTTATGTTTTTAACTTTTATTATAGGAAGTGTGCATAGCAGACAGTTGCATACAAAGAACACGCTTGGTACTGGACAGTGAAGGTCTGTTGCTTGCACTGCACCTGGCAATGGTAGGGTCTCCACAATAGCTTTGTGTATTTCTTTGTGATTTTTACACCAGTATTACAAGATGGTATAGGCTGGCTGCCCAAGAAGTGCTTGGGATGGTTATTACCTACCTTGATCTCAAAAAGCACCCTGGACCTCTTTTGTAAAATAACCAAGGGAACGTCTTGACAAGAGCTGTGTTCTTGTTTTGGCATAAAATGCGCCTTAGTTCTATAAGCCTGGCTCTAACAGTGTCAGCCACAGCACACAGTATTTTTAAATCTTCAGTACTAGCTGTTTGTACACACTTCTCATTTTAAGAGCTGAAGCTCAAAGTACACCTGTCTTGCTCCCTTTTTTTTCTTCCTTGTCCTTCCACCAACTCCATCTCATTTTAGGCAGCTACTGAAAGAGGAACCATTTATATATAAATTCCAGAGTTGACTCGGGTTTCACTTGTAAGAGCATTTCAGGATACTTCCATTAATTCGTTATTCTCTTCACTTGGCAATTTATGGCTAGTTGCTGGGAACACTGAGAACACACATTACCTATAGAGATGTACCTATGCTATGCAGAACTGGAAATCTGAATTGCATGATTCGGCCTTTCTCCTTGCTGTTTTTTATATTGTGATGGTTTAATCATCACTTACAACATAAATTATTTGGAAAAGCTTGAATGTCAATGGAGATAACTTTTCAGTAACATTCTTCTATTTCAGAAAAGACATTTTTGTCACCAAATACAATTTCTAGAATCATCATATGACTTGAACAATTTGATTTGGTGTCACTTTATGACTTTTGATTTTGAAGTTATTTTAGTGTAATAGGATGAAAGAGAACAGTGTTTTGCTTTTCAATGCATATAAACCATTTTCACTCTAGTGCTTTTAAGTGTCTGAAAATTTTATCTACAACTCAGTATTTTTAGACTATATAGGCAATAAGAACATGTTCTTTTTTTGTGTGGGTGTTGCAACAAAATCTCTATTGATACCTGCCATGATTCTTTATCTTTACATAACTGTTTCATAAAATTCACTACTAAGCTTTAGCAGAAATCTGCTTTTCTTCAACTAAACCAAAAAACTGGGTTCCTTAAAACTGAGCAGGGGTCTAGAAGCAACACCATGTATTGAGGGATGTTGCTGTTTTATGTGTTTCTGAAGCCATTAATGTTCAGTTGAACCTCACACTTTTGGTCCCCTTTGTGTATTAGATTATTTATACAGCAAGACAGCAAGAACAGCTGTTTGGTGCAAGAATGATGTGCATTCCTAATAAACAACAAGTATTAGATCAAGCAGTTGGAATTTAATTTTACATTTGGATTCTTAATCATGTATTTGCTGACTACTCTCTCAACATGCTGACAGTTAAGGAGTGTGTGTGTTGTTGTGTTTTTTGTTTTTGTTTTTTTTTGTTTGTTTTTTTGTTTTTTTATCTGCTCTCACAGGCTGGGTATAAAAGCACATTGAAGAACCAATGGTTACACTATATTATGAGTGAAGAAAAAATTCTAATGTAGATCCCCATGGCTGCAGCCTTTCTCTATGAGCTCTGGTATCTGCTGCATAGTGCAACCTATATAAATGAAAGCTTGAGTAAGAATCTTACTATGGGAATTCCTTTTGGTCAGCTACAGTCCCAGATTCCAAAGCAAGGTAACACAGGTGAAAAGTCCCTAGTTTAGTTCATATGCTGCAGACTTCTGGCACAAATCCTAGCAATACTCTTCTGGGACGTGGTGTTTAGAAGTATTTTTTTTCTTATGGAAATCTTCAAGAGGTCTCCAATTTCATACTACCAGGAAAATTTTAGAGTACAACTTCTCCCAGAGAGGGATACAGAACAGAATTAATTCTCATGGGATACTGATCAGAGCTGAAGCTGTGTTCTATTTCTGAACTCTCTGGAACATTTCCAAGACCACCATGAAACAATTACTTCAATATGGGTGGTAAGCATGTCTCTGCTGCTAGTGCAAACTCTTCTGCACTGGCTGATGTCTGTTCTTTAACCACTGCTTCTCTGCTTGGAAGGCTTTATTCTGTTACCTCATCCCTGGACCTCCAACTACATACATGGGAAAATCCTTGCTTTCAGCAGATGCCATTTACTTGTGGATCCTATGGATGGTCAAGGTAAGAAATACCTTGATTATTACATGAGATGATTAAATCCTAACAAGCTTCCTTTCTAGTTCAAGCCTTATGATTTTTGACAACTTACAACTTGCTTCCAGTTACAAGATGGTAAATGCCTGTACAAATCACAGGTAAGACATTATCAGTAATGATCAGATGAAGGTCTTAGTAAAAGAACCCTTAGTAAAAGAACTAAACCATTAAAAAGTATTACTGTTTTCCTTTATGAAGACATGTTCAAGGCCACTTACGATATTATGTAATAGGGTCTATATTTGATGTGGTGCAACAAATGCAGTAGCTCTCCATACTGTGAAAGTATATGGAGGTATTAATCTCACTACATTCAAAATTTTAGGTACTTTTGCCTAAGCAGCACTTAAGACTCTGAAAAGGAGTCTAGCTCTGAGCTCTGTTTAGATGTATACAGCTTCAGTCAATCTAATGAAGATGATTCTACTTCATGCAGCTAACTGTATTAAACATTACAGTAACAGAACAGCAATAATCTGCACATCAAATCTAAACCTTGCAAAAGACACCAAACTTAACATTTAACTTTATATACCTATTAATGTTAACTTTTTAAAACTGTTTTAATTTAGTATCCAAATTCTATTAATACATGTCTTGGAGGCTTTGCAAAAATGACATGTGACAAAAGGATCATCACAGTTATGGTGGCTGGCACTGAATATTTCTTTTAAAAGCATAATCCTTCAACATATAAAATGCTAAGTATATTAAAGCTTATAAGGAGTTTCATACTGCTAAAGATCAAACATATTGGTGTCTCTTTCTTTTCCCAAATGTTAATGTTTTAATCAGCTTTATGCAGATCATGCATTTATATGCAGAAACCAACCTAGAGTAAGACTGGACAGCTCACCCTTTCAAAAATATTTATGCAGCAATTAAAGCTTAACTTCATAAACTAGCTCTAGGGTAAGCAGAGCTCCTGACATTCAGCAGTGACCTTGTACATAGGATATACCTTCTGCCATCCAAAGTCTTGTATGTAGCAAAACTCTTACCACTAGGTGTTTTTCCTTTATAACATTTTCTTGATTATTTTCAATAATGTGGAAACTTTCTTGTGAAATTCAGCTCTCCCTTGGAAAAGAAAAGTCCATTCACCATAATAGTTGCATAAAACACTACAGTTTATTAAGTCAGTAACTGAGTCAAATGTACAACTAAATCAATGAAACAGGTTCAAAAAAAAAAGCATACTCAACGTTTTCATAGTATTAGGGAAGGATTGTGTCTTATTGTCAAAATGTTGGCTAGGGTAGACATAAGATTTCAATACTGTAACAGGCTTAGCCATTAAAATAAGTCTCTGTATCTCATAGTATAAGGTATTGCGATGATACCTTATACAACAACTAATTATGGACCACTTTCTTAACCTACAAGCCCATGAGAAAAGGTACTAAGCAATCACTGACTGAGAGCTGCTTTTTGCTAGGAGTGCCTATATGTTGAGAAACTACCAGCTTACGAATTGTCAAGTTGATCCTTTTGGGAAAATGTGTTTTAGTTACCTGCCTGTAGGTACATTGTATTGGTATCTCAACTGAACTTTTAGATATGCATAATGCAATTTTAGGGAACTTAACTCCTTTAAGACTAAGATTTACATTCCAAGCATAGCCTCCCCCCTGCATGGTATCACACTAATGTCACCAAAATGGCAAGATACCCTCAAATGCAGCACTTTACCCTGCTGAACTTCAACCAGTATTACTAAACTCAAGTTTAGCACCAAGTCTTCTCATATACCAGCTTAAATAAGCCTCAATATGCTTAGAAATAGTTTGTC
The DNA here is from genome assembly GCA_013389825.1 of Crypturellus undulatus. NCBI lineage: Eukaryota > Metazoa > Chordata > Aves > Tinamiformes > Tinamidae > Crypturellus > Crypturellus undulatus. The sequence continues at coordinate 228,131 of VWPW01000670.1, forward strand.
ATTTCTCTTCATGTATCAAAGCTTGCTGGAGTTAAGACAGTCAATGGTCCTGTTGTTATAATAAAGCCCTAAGAAAGGCAGCAGGTTGTATAGTTACCTCCTTGTGAGCAAAATCCCTGCCCTAAAACTATGCAACCTACTACCTCTTCCTAGGAGCCCAAAGTTTCCTTTTTGCAGTTCTTCTTACTGAGCAGCTGCTCTCTGCAGTCAGTTTAGCTTACCAGCTGCTTTCCATCTTCTGCATGCTAGGCCTGGGTACGTTCTGCAACTTTATGCTATTGTCACTACTTGTATGTGGTTAAGCAGTTCAACATTCCCGGCCTGAATGACTCAAATTTTATTCTTACTATGCTCAACTTCCAGTCATGAAAAGCCCTTTCATGCTCAGCTGTGTCACTACAGCAAGGAGCTATCTGTGCATCTACTCTAGGAGTAGTTAGACTGGATATACTCTAGGATTTAAGAGGAAAAAGCACACAGTAAGATTCAACTGTATTTTTTATAAAAACAGTAACCACCTCAGAAAAACTGGAGTTCTCAGTCTTGAGTACTCAAGTTCTATAGCTTTACACATGTACTCCAGAAGTAGTTTGTTTTAAAAGGTGGATTTGCATGTTCAAGTCAATTTTAATGCTATATTACACTGCTTACATCTTATGTGCTAGAACAACTAGGGGGGAAAAAAAAAGGAGGGGGATAGACATTAAGAAAGCACAATTGAAAAGTGTTCCTTAAACTGTTCTGAAACCTCAGTTTCCTTAAGGTATTAAAATGCCACAACCCCAACTAGTTAGTAAAAGTTGAAGACATAATGCACAATCTCAAGCCACCTGTATATTTAGATTCAAAATCAAATTCTCCTAGAAAATTTCCCATTCTATTGCGGCAAATCTGCATCTAGTAACATTTCCACTTTAGATATCCAGTCAGCACTGTGCCACTCACCTTGGAAGAAAAGTCATAGTAGTCAAATGTACTTGGGGGGCGGGGAGGGGGTTGCATCACTGACACTAATAGTTCATTCTGAAAATTCTGTCACTGATTAATTTGATACTCTGCAACTCCAAATTTATCTGACAGATCTATTTTTATTCAATGTAGACATGAATGACTGCAAAGGACCGCAGTGTGTTTTACTCCTCAGGGAAGGCAATAGATTGTATAGTTATCTCCTGAACAGGGTAAAATAACTACCCTACAACTATACAATCTACTACCTCACTCTGACAGAGAAGCATATATTTAAGCTCTTTCTTGAAGTATCTAACTACAGTTCTATTCAGAGCAACACTTACATCAGATATTTCACTTATCAGTAGTAAGCAACATACCCTATTAGAACATCAGTCACTTGTATTTGATTACCCCCCATACATGTATGAAGTTTAGACTATTTTTTCTTTAGAAGAGAGAAATTAATGTAGAATGGTAACATGACTTCTTCAAAAATGTGAAAAATCTAAATGCAATTACAAAAGTTGTATTCTAAAATACCTTATCTATAAACATTCCAAGTACAGGAGCTCAGTAGAATCTGACGTCAACTTAATTTGAAATGTTTCCGCTGTTGACTTTCTGCTGCTTTAGGAAAGACAGTAGATTGTATAGTTATCTCCCAGTTGTGGGTATGACCCTAAAACTATACAACCTACTACCTCATCCCACAGTGCAGGCATCTTCAGAGATGATGTAGGAAGAGCGTGACTTTAAAAAAGATAAGCTAGCTGTAAGACACCATTTACAGTGTAAAAAACAAGCAAGAAAAAAAATCAAGGAAATAAAATTACTTCCCTCCTCAAATATGCATTCATATTTACTTTAGAAGATTAATTTCAAAATTTTACCAATTGCTTAGGTCTTACCATATTCCATCTTTTGACAGTTAGCAAATTGTGGCAGTCATAGCAACTATAATCATTAACTTTTCTTTGAAAGTACTATTCCTGTTCCACAAATGTAAACTCATCTGAAAATAGAAGAAAAAGTATTGGTAGCATTCTATACAAAGCTGAATTTCCTCCTCTACAGTTCGAAGTAACAGCAAAATCTAAGATCCTAACAGTGCAAGCTACTTACATGGATCATAATGATGCCTTGATGTTTATAATTCCAATCATATATATCTTTGTAATATACCACTTTTTGAAACTACCATAAATATTTTAGTAGTTCAAAGAAATAGATATCTTATTTTGTGTTTTTCTATTAGTCTGAAATTACATCAAGTTCTGAGCATAACGATTGTTTTATTGCAGACAAAAGTTAAGATTAGGTCCTACTCTCCATATCATTGTTATACCTGCTTTTTATATCAACTGTTATACCTGCTTTGTCAAAAACCCACCTAGGGCATACATTGCTTTTAGATCAAAACAAATGGGCTTTTCCAATTGACCTTGAAAATAATCTTAAAAACAGCTTTTACATAAACATAGCTTAACACAAGTTTAAAACAACAAAACCAACAACTTTGAAATCTAAATACTTGCCAGACAGATGTGACTTACAGTCCCCTTCTTTACAAAGACATCTTAAATAGAGCTGGAGAGGAAAAATGATTATTTTGTCAATGCAATTTATGAGATTGAAAGTGTTTACAAAAATGTAATTTTTCAAACATTAAATACATGTTTTTACACTTCATCCTAATTCTAAATTGAGATTTTTAGCCCAGTTTTCAAACAAAGTCTTGATGGAAAAAGAGCTCCTAATGCATGTTAATATTGTTGCCAAAAACACAATGCATTAATATATTAAAGATTAATATACAAAGGAATGACATTATTCCTTGATAAGCATAGAAAAAGTACTTTATAACCCTCAACATTTTACTGTAGAATCTTCTTTGCACAATATTAATGACAGATTTTGGTGAATCACTCCTCAATCTTGCTTGTTATTTGTATAAATCCCATTATTTACTTTTGCCTGCCCCTCTGACCATGTATTTTAGCATGCACAGATGGACACAAGCAGTTGGTGCTAATGCCTGAAACAGAAATAAATTGGAACAGGAGCCCTGGGAGAAAGTCACATCCTGATGAAATACTGCCACACATCTCATCCTTTATATTAGCTTGGGAGATGTCCTGATGCCAAGCATATTCTGTTCCTTGTTCTTGCACCCAAGAATGAGTCTAGAAGGAGAGCTACAGACTGTTCACATAAAGGTCCCATCTCTAATTGGAGAGGTAGCTCACAAAGGCCTCTGTCCACTGAGTCTAGCTGGAGACAGAGCCAGGCTGGTATCTTCAATTTGTCACTTCATTAACTTTATGGAGTAACTGTCTTGTGTTAAAGATCTATAATTTCAGAAAGAAATTCCACGATGAAGCTGCTGATCCTCTGATGTACTGAAGAGAGTTTAAGTGCCTCAAAAACAAACAGCTAGTGTTGCACAATGCAAGAGGGCATGACCAAAAAAAAAAAGGCATAAAATTCCTAAAGATAATACTTCCAAATTAGCTCCTTTATGCCACAGCATGAATACTAGATTTATAAGACTATAAATCAGTGTTTCACACTTCAGCACATCTAGGTAAGTTACCAAAAAAAAAAAAATCTAACCCAGTTGAGAAGATGTGTTAAACAGACTTTAATATTTCTATTGACAGTAAGTCTTCCCTGGGAAATTGTGAAACATATATAAGATTTTAAATCACCTTCTAGCACCACAACTTGATTTTCCTGTCAAGTGTTTGCTATCTATTTCTCAATTGATAACAATCTATCTGCTTTCAGCTTCTCCAAACAAGTGCCTTTTATCTGATGTAGCTGTGCATACGTTATTAGTTCTAAGGTCAAAAATGTCCTTGAAGAAAGTATTATGAATTACTTACTATTGTTCTCTTAGGATTACGTACACTTATCTACTTTGAGATCATAAAGTGCTTTAGTCCATTAGGAAATCCTTACTCTGTAATACCTTGTGGAAGAACTACTGCAGGAAAAAGTTTTATCAGCATGTTACAGCTACCAGGTAGGTACCTAGTATCAATTTCTGATCAGTTTTTTAATAGAATTCTAATATTGCTAATTCTGTCTGCTCCCCTCTATTATTTAACCTTCTTCAGATTAACTTTTTTTAAACAGCCTTTTCTTGAATAGGTAGTTAAATTCATTTTAGTTTTATAGTTTGGGACTTTTTCTAAGATATGTACTTGTGGGTTATTAGATTTTCTAAAATCTGTATAATCAAGTCACAATGTCATTTCAAAGAATGAGATCTCTCAGGCCTCCGTAGAGTTCTACCTGTATGCTGCTTCCCTGATATTATGTGTTAAGCCTTCTTGGCACACAGCAAAGCACAGAAACTTTTTAAGTTATGCTCCTGGCACAGCCCTTACTGATTTGGTATCTGCTAGCCACCCAAGTGAGTCTGCTCTTGCATCCATCCCTTAAGTTGTGTCTGGTATCAGATCACAGTAAGGCACAGGGCTTTGTGCCACCTGCCTGCACTCAGGCTACTTCAGCAATAAACACTTGGACAATTATGAGATTTTAAGCTTTTAAGTGGGACATTTTAAATGTGGTTTCCTATTAACAGCTATGCCCAAAACTTCTTTTTTTCCTCCAGACACCCGTAGGTCTGTGCTTTATAAACCCCACAGCAGTGAAAGTGAAGGAGAGCACCAGGAATTGTGCAGCTGCAGGAATCCACCACAGCACTGAGCACAGAGGAATGACTTTGCTGCCAAATGTGCTCGCTGGAAGTTGCAGACTGCAGCCAAGGGTTGAGGCTCCAGCCTGTGCACAACTCTGACCACACGATGGAGCTCTGGGGTGCAGATTAGCAGCAGGTCCTCACCGTTCTAGCCTTTAAATTCACTAATGCCATCTCCAAGGGCATGGGGCTGCCAGACTCCCCTAGTCTTTCAGGGAACCGCCTTCTCCAGCAATACCTGCAGCATCCACACAGGAGCGTCAAAAGTGACACACACAGACTGACAAACTCAGGTTTACTGAATTGGTGGGTTTTGCTTGACAGGTAAAGTTTTCTTTTTTTTTTCTTTTTTTNGGGGGGGGGGGGGGGAGGAGTGTCATTAATGCATTAATGAAGTCATTCTTTCTATCAGTTTCCCTCACTTCACCCAGCTGTAAGATTACTTCCAGAGTTAACTGACACAAAAACTTTCATTAGGTTGACTGAAAAAAAATCTTCCCATTCTATATTGTTTTGAATTGTACCTTCCTTTTTACCCATAGCCTTGATCTCAGTAGAGCCATGCTTCTAGTTTTGTCAAAGAATCTAAATTACCTACAGCTTTCTGAAGAAACATTAGAAGAATCTAAATTACCTCTAGTTTTGTGTTTTTCCATGCTTTTCTTCGGAAAACATGCTTTCTGAAACTACTCTAAATTGTAGAGAAAAAAAATACAGAATTCATTTTTAGTGGCATGCATTATAACTTAAGCACTTTTGGTCTGTTCTACAATCAGAGGGGAAAAAATAGCTTAGATGATGGCAATAATTTTTAATTCACTACTCTGCTGAAGGAGCAAAATGCAATTTTCTGGAAATGTAACAAAGGATCTGTTTCATCCTGGTAAGATCCTAAAAAAAAGACAAATTCTTATTCCCTGTTGATATTTTCCACTTTGAAGCACAGGAGAAGGCAACTAAAGCTGCAGATGTTTGTTGAGGCAGTAACTTCTGCATTGTCTGTGTTTTAGGTATGTTTTGAGTATATTTGATTCAAACTGTCATAAATACTTTAGTTAAGATTAAAAAAACTATGGCATTGTAAATTTGTAAACGGGTTGTTAGAAAAGACTTTAATACTTAAAATCAACTTAAAAAAATTAATGCATGAATTTGAAGTGTAATAAAGTCAAAGATGAAAGTCATTAAAGTCATATGAAGACTAAAATTAAACAGATCTGAGATCTTGTACTTTATCTCCCAGCTAAATGCTAGGAGAGAACACACCTGCACTGAAAAGATGCATGGCCCAAGAAGGCAGTTCTTTATAAGGTAAGCCTTGCAGTTGAAGTGCAGGGGACTATTTAAATACTAAAGTGCCAATACATAAAAACTTGAGATTTAGTATATCTGTATAGACAAGGCAGTCCATTTACCTGGAATACACTGGAGTTTGTTTGAACTGGCATTTCTTTACCAAGAGGGAGAGAAAGAGTACAAGCACCTTAAAGCTCATGATGCTATATAAATTTACAGAACTACAACTCCAAGCATGAACAGCACCCAAGTCCATCCAAGCGGGTGATGTGTCCACTCCAGTGTTTGTAATAGCTTAGTATTTTTCACACGACAATAGAAGATTAATACTTTTGTCACAAATAATTTACTTATCTACTGTATCAATCCAACACCCCAAGTTTGAAATATCTGATTTACATGCAGTAGCTTTAATACAAAGCATTCTGATTCCAAGTAATCATAATATGAAATTACTGTTTTGTTGCATTTGCAATGAGTATGCTTGATTTTGATTTATTTTTTGATGGTATCAGAAGGAACTTAAGTATCCAGAAACCATGGCTTCAAGGAAGTCATCACTTATGCACGGGTTGAAGCACATTTCCTGCAAAAAGCTAAGTATGTGACCATAATTAATCATTTTTAATGTAAAGAGAAGACCAAATGTCTACCATGTTCCTGAATGTGTATTTGAATTTATAACCTTAGTAATAAGCGATCTGCCTATAATCAATGCATTATCATTGATTACTTCTGGAAAGGGAACTTCAGATGAATTATGCTTTTTTTTTTTTTACTTAATCCTTCCTATGCTGTGCAAAAGTATTTCAGTAGTTTATAGGTTAGAGGTTAATTCTTACTATATCTGCTGTAAGCAAAACGTTTTTCCAGTGATATGCATGCTGTTTTTAGAAATAATTTTATACTTGATATAGACAGAAAACAATCCGCATTAGCGTCTAAATTAGATGCTCATCAAGGTGTTTTGAGAACAGAAACCAGGACATCTGTTAGATCCCACTACATCACTAGATAACAGCCATGTACCTATGCAACCTTATTTGACAAAGTAGATTTTGTTTGAAATAATCCCTGGAGGTTTTTGACCTTTAATAAATACCTGAAGTTTGTGTACACACATACACATAAAGGAATTTGAAGGTACAGATTGTTGAACCTAGTTCAACATTCAAACCCAAGCATAATTAACATCCAGACATGTTAATTCTAAAGCCTGTTAATTGAAGTATATAACAGATGGAGATGAGTTTATTTCAGATTTAGCATATAGTATCAGTGTTGGCAAAAAAAATAGCATTAGATTCAATTTTTATAATTTTGGTCATGAACCTCTGCTTCAAGCGTACATTGACTCCCTAAATCTGCTTCTCTTAGGACATGCTACCATTTCATGGGCTATGCTCATTTATTCCTACTTGTACTAACTAGAGTATTTCAGAATACAGATGATGAAGAAAAGTGGAAGAAACATGGAAATTTTTTTGAAGATGAAAACTTATTGAGAACACTTAGCTTTACTAAAACATTTACCAACATTAGTGTTCTTCCATAGAACAGCAGCTGACCAGGAAAGCTGCCCTGCCCATTAAGACAGCATGCTGTGATGACAACTTTTATGTATGATACTTGTGTATCTGTAAAACTAATGGTTTGCAATAAATTGGTGTTCATAAAATTTTACAAGAGTGCTGTGCTATTAAACTTCTATTACCTGTAATAAATACTGGAAGCATTTTAATATTTTGTAAATTAAATATTTCCTTCAGTAACAGAGGCAACTCCTCTTATCCTAAGTGAAAATAAGGGTAGTGCTTTCTGAGTGGTAGAAAGTTTAGTCAATGCCTCCTCTTGCCAACACAAAAAATAACTGATATAAGTTCATGCTACATTTTTGATTTATGGTATCACCAATCAAAAATACCTCTCTCAACAATTAAAAAAAAAATAGCAAGTACACTATGAGTATTAAATCCCTCTTCAAGAAGATGAAGAATTATTCTTGAATCTATTGCTATTAAAAGTTGACTCCACCAACAAGACTGCAGCAAGTTTGTAACAACTGCAAATATTTTCTTGAAAAATTAGCAAGATATACTTATTGAAATAATATCTATGCTGATTACATTGATTTAAATAAGTCTTACTGCTTCTTAAAGCGGAGATTCAAAGTCCCGGCCCTGCATTAAACCTGCTCCCGTACCACGGCCCCGCGGGGCTCCTAGGGCCGCTCTGGGGCACGTTCTCCTGCCCTGTCCCCCTAGGAGCAGGGGCCGGCGGGCAGAGCGCCCAGGGGCGCGCGCGCAGGGGGAGGCCGGTCACCGAGCACAGGGGAGGGTCACGGGCCGTGCGGGGGCCCCGCGCTGCCCCCCGCGGCTCACGGCCCTTAACGGCGCGGGGACCCCCCGGCTCCCGCCCCGCCCCGTTACGGCCNGGGGGGGGGGGGGGTGTCGGGGCTCCCCCCGCCCCGCGGCCAAGGTCTCCCCGGCCCACACACTTGCTGGCGGAAGTGACGTACCTAGGCGCTGACGGCATCCGCGGCCAATGCGCGGCGGGCGGCGGCGACGAGCGGCCACTCAGGAGCGCCCGGGGGCGGCACTTCCGGACCTTCAAGTTCGTCTGGAGAAAAGACGGGGGAAAATGGGGGGGAGGGAACGTTCAAAAGAAAATAAATAAATAAATAAATGAAAGAAGGCCGAAGCGCCGCCAAAATGGGAGAGCCCCGACCCTGCCCCGGGGTTGGCGCCTCCCTGCGGCCGCCCGCGCCCCGCCGCGGCCTCAGCTCGGGCTCGCGGCAGCGGGCGGGGCCGC
>VWPW01000670.1:237122-267500 GCA_013389825.1 Crypturellus undulatus
TTGGCGGAGCGGCGCCCCGCCCCGCGCGCCCGCCCCGCTGGGCGGGGCTCCGCCTGTCCGTCACGCGGCGGCGGTGACGCCCATTGGCCTGCGGCAAGGAGGCACCGCCCCCACCGGGCACTCTCGCCTCTCACTGGGTGGCGGGAAAAACGGCCCCGCCCCCTCCGCCATTTATTCAAGCGTCGCGGCAGGGCGCTCTGAAATGGCGCCCCCCGGCGGCAGCGGAGCCGCTCGTCGCCTGGAGCTGCGAGCAGCGGCTGCGTGTGGCTCGGCCTGGCCCGGCTCAGCAGTGACAGCGGCTCGGCCCGGCGGTGGCGGCGCCTCGGCCTGGCCTGTCTCTGCCCGGCCCGGCGGTGACGGACGCGGAGCCATCGCCCGCCCGGGGTAGTCGCGGTGGGGGCGGGCGCGGTTCCTCGCGGGAGCCGCCCCTCTCCTCTTGCCTCCAGCTTGGCCAGGGTGGCTCCGCGCCCCAGGGCTTCGGCTGCTCTGTGGTCGTCGTGTTTTGTAGCGGTCTGCTGACCGCGGTGACGGAGCAGCGGAGCTGGGGCCTTAACTGCTTTGCCGATAGCTCCCCTTTGCGAGTGACAATCCTAGGAAGCACCAGCGCCGCAGTGTGTGCCCTGCCCTTCCCCTCCTACTCCTTGTCCTTCCCCACTTGCCAGCCCTGTCCTGTGGGTGATCCTGCCTGTAATGGTGCAGGCCTGTGTGGGGGAATGTGGGGACCTCTAGCATGTGGTGACACTCAGGTATTGTCATTGCCTTCTCAGTGTTTGTGTACTTTCTCTCTAGTGCTGACTTGTATATTTGTATCAAATTGTATTTGGATTTTATCTAGTTCTGCCTCAGAAGCAATTAGAATTAAGACTGTTAGCTCGTTTGTTGGTAACCTAACCAAAAATCCTTAGTACAAAATACCTTTTTTACTTCTGTTCCTGGTGGGTTCCCTAATGTGTTGGTGGTAGGCAGAGGGGGCACACGTGGAAGCCTTTCAGAGCAGGTTGTCCTTCAGCTTATTCAGTAGGTTTTTCAATATCAGAACCTTCCTGAGTAGTAAGAGGTCAGGGAGGGAAACTGTGTTTAAAACCACTTCAAACATATTTCTTTTTTCTGTGTCCCTTAATTTTCTTAAGGTCATTAGGATGGAGCAACCCTGTCCTTATTCCATCCTGAATGCACAGAGAAGTCTGCTCAGGTTATTAAGTAAGGGTTTTATGTTTTCTTCTTTTGGGGGGAAAATAAAAAGGAAAAAGGAAAGAAAATTGGAAATGATATTTTTTGAGTTCTTAATTTTTGTGAGGTTTACTATCTGTATTCCTTTTGCATGTGATGTGTTGTCTTATTTCATGCAGTGTGAAGCACTCCACAGATCTTAGGAGGGAACATGTTTGGTTGTCAGCGAGGTGCCCGTGGAGCAGATGCATCGGCCAGGTCTCGGGCAGCCTTTCTGCGCTGGGAGCAAATACAGCAGTGACGCCTCCACAGCCAAGGCCAAGGTCTCATCCCGTTGGCTTCCTGGCTCCAGTAAAGCTGTGTCACAGAAACACTGCCAGCTGCTGAAGCACTTTTCTGCCTTAACATGTCAGTCTCATTTGACAAATCCTGTGATGGAAGCAGACGTTACAGCCCGTGTCAGTAACAGAAACTTTGATCAGGTCACTTTTGTGACGCCTGGCATGTCTGAGGGTAGCTGCTGCAGTTCCCCTGTAGGTCACAAGATGGGGTGCGAATACCCAAGAAGAGACAGTCCAAGAAAATGTTCAGCAACGAAGTGCCATCCTCGCAGGCATTCTGCGTGGGCACAGTAATGATTCTCACTGGCACAGGAATAAACTTTGTCAGAAGCAGTAGTTATTGTATGTTGTTTTTCGTCAGTCTCATTTGTGCCGAGAGGCGTGTGTCACTCCAAGCTCACACTTCCAGCATTTGGGAGTTATAGTGGCTGGAGTGGGTGTCGCTGCAGAGCAGTGCAGCGCTTGAATGCGCCGATGGAGGGAGGTGCTTTAATAAGAAAAATGATTGTAGCTATTAGATACGTGAATAGGGGTACGCAGGCATTCCTCAAAAATGAGGCATTCTATAGATGACACAGTTATTTGTAAAGCAGGAAATACTTGCACAGTGACGCTGCTCTTCCAGGCTGCCACTTTGCCAGATGCACCCTGATTCACTGGTGGCCGTTGCTCATTTTATACCCATAATTGGAAAATGTTACTGGTTTTGGCTGAGAGAACAATTCCACATTCTGTCTAATCAGACACTAGTTACTGAAGTGAGAGTTTTTCTTCCCAAAATGAATTGTTTTACTACTTTTTGATTGGCTAAAGTCTTTTAATAAGAAAGGCTAGTCCATCTATGTTACTGGAATGTATACAGTACTGCACCAAAGGGCCATTTTCAATAGCACTAGTTGTTTTAAAAGCAGATTGAGGGACACTGAATCTATGTGTCTTGAAATGTGATCTCCTAGGAAGAGCTTGTCAAGGTGTGAAGTAGTGCCAAGCATTTCTTCTCTCTTTGGTCTTTATTTCTTTTTGACAGATAAGAATTGGAAAGCCTAATTCTTCTCGGTTAGGAGTGGATCACAACACAGAAAAGGTAAAGCAAACACTAGGCAAATGCAGTTGGTATGAGCTCAGAAGAGAGTCCAGATGTATAAACCACTTCTTATGGTTAATCTATCAAATTAAATTCTCTTGAAAACTCTTGAAAAGAAGGTCTGAGCCCTGATTCAAACTGGTAAACAGATGCAAGTTGGTACCTTGCCACTAGCTGCTGAAAACTTCTGCACAACTTGAGCTTTATTTACACCAAAAGAAAAAAAAATAGAAATGACAGCAAAACAGTGCCAAGTAGTTGATGATTACAAGTTACAGCAGATAATTACAAGTTGTAACTTTAGTCTTCTGAAGCTCTGCTTACATTTCAAACACAATTTTCTTTACAATTAAAAAGCATCCCAAAGTGTCTTATAGCAGCACCTTAGCAGGCTGTAAGGAAGAAGTAGTAAATAAAAAAGGTGACAGTGTTTGTGGTTGGTGCCAGTTGCAGTCATTCTGCATGACTGACATGCAGGGGAAAAATGCCAGTGCACATGTATGCCAATGCTACACAACTAGAAGGCAATCAAAATGCTGAAGGGAAAACATATCAGAAGAGCCAACGCAGCTGAGAGGCCCCTCAGCCTGGTGAGTATGGAAATGTTTGATCCCAAAGCACTGGAGAGAGTGAAACTTGTTGTGGGTTTTGTTTGTTTGTTTGTTGTCTGTTACTCAATAATGTGCAAGTTAGTCTTTTTCTCCCCACAGTTAAGTGATTTGTGTATCCTGTGATCCCTTGAAAAGTATATTTAAATAAAACCCTTACACTTCATCCTCTTCACAGCAATCACTTGTAGAAGATGGTCATGAAGCTTGTAGGAGCTTAACGCTCTTTACCGTTGGCTTTCAATTAAACTGTATTGAAATTGGTAAAATGGTGAATGAATGTCTGCTTGTGAATTAAAGTCAATAGCAAAGGAAAAGTGGTAAATTCCACAATGTATTTTTTCTGAAGTTAAAAGAGTGAACAGACATTGCTCTGAGGAGCAGATATGTCTTTGTATTAATGAGTTTAAAAATTAGAGAACTTGTTTAAAGAAAAAAATGGTAAATAGGCTCTGTATCTGTCAAATTTAAAAGATGAATCTCCTTTTGCCCAAGTTCCTATAAAACCACCTTCCTTAGTGATCTGTGTTACGCTGCCTTAGGCTGTCCTCCGACTGCTGCCTTCCAAATAAATGTTGATTTGTGACAGTGCAATAAAGTATGCAACAAAGCATGGAAGTTAAATAAATCTCATTCTATTTACTCTTAAAGGTGGTTTTTAATTGTCTTATGGGCTATGTAGGCAGCACATATGACAGGCGATTAGAGCTAAACTTCAGGAGATAGTACTTTAATTCACCTTTCAGCAAACCTCTTAAAAAAAAAAAAAAAACAAAAAAACCCACCAATTCAATGCTAGTGCTTCCATTAGTGCTGCGGTGTGGTTGAGGTTGCATTTTCAAGATGATCTTGGTTTGCATCGTTGGTCTTTCCGAATAATCGCAGTACTTGTCTGCAGAAGAACTGGTCGGGGCTCTGCCCCGCGAACACGAAGGCCGGGCACTCGGACCTGCAGAGCTCGCTGGGCTCGGCGGGGCTCGCGAGCGGCTCCTCGCACGTGATGGAGAGGTAGTCCTGGATGTTAATGCCTTTGATCAGATCCTCAAAATACTCTCTCACTGAAATTTTATACTTTGGCGGGTCCTGATACAGGGCTTTTCCTTCTAGCATTTTTTCTATCTTTTCCCTGAGCTTTTTGTCCTCTTGTAGAAATTGGACAGAATTTAAGTGCTGTTCCAGGAGATTCTTCATTTGCAGGTAAAGCTGTCCAGGAGCTTCAGTTTCATTTGAGAGTACTTGCAGTTTCTCCAGTTTTGTAGAATAGTCATTGTGTAGCTTGGACTGCAGGTCTGCCATTCTGTACCGTATCCCTTTCAGCAGGCTGCTCCCAACTGTGTCGATCATTATTTTGGTGTCTGTAGCATCAGCTGTTAGTTCATGAATCAGCTTTTCGGTTTCCTGTGTGAAATTGATTGTAAGTTAAGTACTGCATTGTAGTGGCCACGAGTGTGTTCAGAATAATTAAGTGCGTGAGATATTTACCTTTCAAAGAAACATTGTACCTAGGTATATAGTGCAAGCTCTGGGCTCTTGAAGCGTTTCAGTTTGGGTGCGATCAGTGCTCAAAACCAAATTAAAATATAAATAATTTTAAGTACATTTTGAAACCTTTTGGTATTTTGACACTAGGTTGGAAAGTGAATTGAACTGCAGGACATCTTTCAAAATTGTTCTCTTAAATCACCTTTCCTTGGGAATATGACTTGTTTCCTTTTGAAAGATCTGAAAACAACTAAAAGAAAAATGTGCTGAAGCCTCCTTTGCAAAGCAGCACTGAGGTGAGCTGAGGAGGGGACTCTGCAATCAGTGCACTGAGAGAAGCTGTTTCACTGTTGGCTTTACATGTTTTTTTCTAGGAAAGCAGCCTCTTTGCCCACTCTGGGCTGCACATGAAAAGCCTGGTGCCTTTTCAGGACATTGTGGTTAATGGAGTTGGGAACTGTGGTCAGCTGCATCGCATTTCTGCCAAGGTCAGTACAGCAGGGAAGCCATACGGCAGACAGCAAGGCTTTTGGAGAAAGGGATGTGCTGCCCATGAGCAGGATGGGAGCAGAGCATTCCAGGAATTCACCTTAGCAGCTCGTAATTGATCTTAGCAGGTTTCATCATCTGCTTAGTGAACATTAATTAGTTGTGCAAATATTATAGGCTATATCTAGGTGAACAGAAGACAAACAGTATGTGGTTTGGCCAGGGCTACAATACAATCTAAATTAGAGTTAGGATGTTTTCTTGCTGCTAAACCATTTTATCATATATAATGCAACCCTCTTTTGACAATCTACAAATTGACTATCTAATATTAGAACTAAGATGCATCTCTAATATTCAAATGAGTGGTTTTTACTGTACCTTCCTAGCATCTTCAGATTTCTTATGCACTAGGTGTACATTTTTTATAAATGATTTCTTTCTGATATTGTAAACTTCTGATACTTTCTCAACATTATGATGCTTGTGTTTTCCAAAGAGTTTACAGATGGCACATATCGGCTCATCGTCAGTCAGGCACATCTGAGAGGGGAAAAAAAAGAATATGCGGGAGGGTTAGTATCCGTATTTAAGGCAGGTTGCCCAAGTAGCTTGTGGTTCTGTCTGCTGTTAGATACTGTTAGAACTGCCAAAAGTGAGTATTGTGGGTAAAGCTGAAGTGTTTGTTTTCTCCTTTTATTCTTTTAGTGTGATGCCTACAAAGGGCAAAGCACAGGATGCTTATCTTGTACAACTTGGTCATGATTTTTAGGAATAGTTTCAGTATTGTAGTTATTCTGTCTAAAAGGCAATATCTGAGTCATAACAGTTTTAAAACAGCTTTTTTGAAGATTATGAAGCTGCCTACTGGGGCTGTAGAAGTTTCCCAATTAGGGGGTTGGATAAAATTAACCTGGGTAAGAAATTATTCAATCTGTTATTCAGTCTTCTTTGTTGTTTTGTTATAACTTTGGAATAAATTGTTATAGTTTAATTTTGTCCAATTTGTTGTTGTAAGAACTTCGTTTTATATAAGGACATTAAGTATTGACCTTTCACTAGATTTTCTAGCACATTCATTTTGTACTCAGTGTGTACTTAACATTTACAGGAGAGAGTGTGTGTAAATTACGAAAAGGAAAAAAGATAAATAGCAATTCATACCAAATTCAAGCTTTCACCGTGTTCTTCACACGTTTGGGACAACTGTGTTTTCTCCTGATTGTGGATTTTTTCAAGCTCATCTTTAAACTTCTCTATTATACTTTCAACCAGACTATTTCTTGGCAATCCAACTAATCCTCTGCCTCTTAGGTAAATGACCTGTAAGTGAGAAGAATAGTGAAACAGTTGGAGGAATGAAGGAGTGCTTTGTTTTCATGACTATTAGTATAAGGTAGAAAAAAAAATGGCATCATTCTAGTTGGCATTTACATTGTTGTGATTATAGTTGAGATGAAATATTGTAGGTGGTTCACCTAGAGAGTGGTTTCATTCAAAAGTGTGTTTTGTAACTCTAAGGCTCCAAAGTATCAGGTGGTCATACATTATCTTTGCATATGAAGTGCCTGCCCTAAACAGTGGGAACTGTTTATTCTGAAATACAGAATTCAGAAAATTAAGTAGAAACAATCTCAATAGCTTTTGTTGACAGGTAAAAAGTGTATTTTTAAAATTCCATATTTAGAGACATCCTAAAGGCTTTATGAGAATCCATTCTCCATTCCTTAACCTTCTACTGAAGTCAGTAAGTTTACTTGCCTTGTAGGGTAAGGAATACAGATGTTTTCAATTCTTACTGAATTCAAATTGTGCCTCCAAAAAGGCTATGAGAAGACTTATAATGTTGTGTGTTAATGGTTATATCATTTATCTTGTATTCAGTGAAGTCTATAAAATATGGATATTAAAACAATTATGTTTCAGGTTGTCATGAAAATTTGCTGATTTTGAACTGGAAAAAGGGTAACTAAATATACCATTTATTCAGAATCCAGGGAAATGTTTAAACAAGATGGTATATAGTATTTGCACATCTTTCCTTGTGTAGGAGTTTAAGAATTGTGATATAGGGCCAGGTTCCTGTGTGTTCAGAGATCGATAATGTGGATCCTATGCTCATAGGTGCAGCTGCAAACCGTTTGTTGCATTCTTGTCAATACGCTGTGGCACTGAATTCCCTGCAGGAATGTGGTCCTCCAACAGAAAGCTTGGGCATAGTAAAACAGGAGTTTTCTAACTACAGCGTGTCACGTCTGCTCACCTCTACATGCAAGAATATGGGATAATTTCTACTTACCTTTCTGCACATAGGGCAGTGGAAATGCCCATTGACATGGTTGCAGTTTTGGTGGATGAGGATCTTTTCCAAGCATGGCTTGCAGAAGTTGTGCGCGCAGGACAGGACCAGGATTGGTGGTGTGAACAGGTCTAAGCATACGGGGCACGAGAGCACCTCTCTGAGAGTCTCCATCGCGCGGCTTCAGCGCGTGGGGAAGCCTTTCCTGCTGCCGTCGCGAACAGTCCCTCTTTGCCGGCAGCCATCAGCCCCAGAGCTCTGGAACGCGTCTCCCGGGCTCTGCAGGAGTATCTCCATGGCAGCAGCATCAACAGATCCCTTCTGAGATGCTGACGGGCTGACTGCATCTCCTGCATCCCTGCTCGCACCGAGCACATGTACAAAATCACTGCATTATTGTCCATTTTTTTGGGTGTTATTATCAATAACAGTTATTCAATCCAATGTCTGTTGCTGTAATTACAATGAGTTTGCATGTCAATTTAAAACCTCCTTATGGTGGTAAATTATTACCTATTTTTTTTGTTGTTATTGTTCATATAGTCTTATTAAAGTATAAGCTTTTTAATTGTCATCTGACAGTGGGTAACTCTTATGAGGGTTCAGGAGTCAAATCACCTGCTAAATCCGGCAGACACAGACATGTGTCCTGCCCAGTTACAGAGCTGACTCTCGATGGCTGTGGCAGTCCTGTGAAGTCCTTGGTGGTTTCGTAAATCCTGGCTCGAGCACAAGGCTGAGCACACGCACTGGCCATTGGGACAGGACGGGAAGAGCTGTGGGTGCTGCTGGGGCAAACGGTGGCAACCTCCAGCGTGAGTCAAGTATCAGATGTGATACTAACATTTTGGTACAGCTGTACAAAACAGTTACTCTTGAGTAACTGCTCATAATCGTCCCTAATGGCTCTATAAAAGTATAAAAGGTAATTTTTGTGGAAATTTAAAACCACAGAGAAATAACAGCTTAGTTCTACATGCTGTGACAAAACGTTCATTGAGATGCATACTAGATTCTTAAGATCTTTTGGGTAGTACTCTCTATTTTATTTGTTTTTGTGGTGTGCAGGGTATAACAACAGTTTATTTGACATCAGTAAATTAGTATGTGCTGGCCTGAAGCTGAAGTAGTGGTTTTATTTGGCTTAGGTAATCTGAGGATATGGAGATATGCAAGATCTATATTCTATGTTTTCAAATATCTTCTTACCAAACAATGGTGATTTCATTGCAGTAGAAGAGTGGCCTAATGATTATTTTGCTGAGAAATGTGTCACCTCAGTGTCCACTTTGTAGATAAAATTGGGATATTTAAGATTACTCCAGTGATTCCAGTGATGTTCCCACCTTCCCTCCCTACCCTCCTTTTTTTGTTGTTGTTTTGAGCCTGATTAAAGGGCAGGTGAACCTTGTCCACCTGCATTTTCTAAGTCTGACCTCCTGAAATTGAATGGATCTTCTGCAAATCAAATATAGGTACTGAATTTGTCTTATATATATATATACATACATATATACATACACACACACACAGATAAATTTGATTCAATATGAAATTAGCTATTGCTGAAAACTTAGCTGTAAAGGAGCTAAATAGGTATAGGCACTTAAAAGGATTAGTCCAAAGCCTTAGGCTGCAGTCTGTAACTGCACGGTGTGCTGCAGCTGGCAAGTGTCCCTAACCAGCAGAGGGAGCAGAAAAATTGTGCCCTCAATTAAGGTAAGAAAAGTGAAACATACAGATGGTTTTGTTGCCACCAGTGAAGATACCGATTGCTAGCTCTGTCTGCAATAGCTCAGCTCCTGTTTATTTTCTTCTAGAACAGCGTTAGCCCCTTCCTGTGAGGAGGGTCAGTGGTCCAGACTGGCCCTAGCGCTGCCTGGAAATCCCAGCAGAGCAGATGCTCCGCTGGGGGCAGCTGCTGGACGAGCTGAAGGTAAAGCTTTTATGCAGCCGCTAATGAGCAAAGCGTGAGTAGGACTGCAGAGCCCAACCTCGGAGAGCAGCAGAGGAAACGGGGGAGAGCACCTGAAAACGTTGTTGTGTGCAACTCTCCTCCTTGGCACCTTGGAGCGGTGGCAGCGCAGGCTGTGGCGGGTGATAAGTGCTGGGGATCTTCCAGCACTGTCTCAAAGATGGACTCCTTAATCACAAAATTGTGATTCATGTTCAATGCATGAGGAAATGATGTGGTAACAATTTAGCGGCTAAGTGTTTATACCTCCCAGGTGGGAAATCAATTAACAGCCTGCTGCTCGTTTGTGGGCTTGATTATTCATTTAGATGCGCTGTTTTTGTTTGTTTCTTGTTACATGTTCAGTCAGAAGTGGTAGCTAGTTTGGAGGTGACTGCAACCACATCAGTCAGTGAACAAAAAAAAAAAAGTTCTGTAAAATGCCAGTTTACAACCTCCATCTATGTGGAAAGCCTGTGGGTAACTTTTCAAATACCAATCTGACATTAACCACCGTAAGATTATTCTAGCTAGGCTTAATGGTGTGTCAAAGACCTTGTTAGTTGATGCAATTTAAACGATTCTGAGTTGTTTTCTAAACTCCTGCTGTATAATATCAGGAATTGGTGCTAGCTATTCTAAATTGACAGAGGTAGGCTGAAATAATTTCTTATGAACCTAAGACATCGGTGAACGCACACTAGAATTCCCAGCTGTGGCTGCTCAGTCCTGAGTGCTGAGCACTCCGAGTGCTGAGCACTCAGGCCGTGCTGCGTGTTACGGCCTCTCCTCTGCACAAGCCGGCTCCCGTGTGTGGTTCACGTGCAGTAGTTTACCTCCCAGGGTGCTTGTTTTAGGCTGATTCTACTGAAGTACTTGTCTGGCTCAGAATTGGATGTAATCAATGAGCAGTGGAAGCATGTCTAACTTACTAGACTGCTCTTTTTCTTTATTCTGAATATTAGTCACTTATACAGCAAAACAAAACAAAAAAAAAAGGACAGATTTTCGTTTAACCGCTTAAGTATATCAAACTGGATCAATGGTATATCCTGAAAACTAGCATACTACTCTGCATTTGAAGCCCATAATCAAAAATTGCAGTTAGTATATTCCAGTTGTTTCTGTCTCATTAGATGAATATATTTATATAAAGTATATTGTACGTAAGATTTTCCTCAATTATTTTTGAGTATTATTCTATTACACTTAAATATTTTTTTTCCTCAATGTAATTAAAGACAAGAGAACAATAAGGTTTGATAATTAAATATTTTTTCATTTAAATTAAGATAGGAGCTTAACTAGTAAGGTAAAATTTTTCTCTTATTCAAAGCATTTAAGATGACCCAACCAATTTTTCACTAAAAACAACACATTAGAAGCATTTTTTTTTCTGAAATTTCTAAGTTAATTGAATGAATTAGCAAAGTTTTTATTTCTGTATTGCAGCATCTGTGCACATCAGTGACTATGATTAAAAGATCTATGGGAAATTATCGTCTGCTTTTAATAGCAAATCTCACAGTTCTTTCATTATTACACTTTATTTTAAATTTTCTAAAGGAAAAGGAGCTCAAGTACAATGAATATTTATTTTCTGCAAAGTAAAATCATATAACTTTAATGTAAACATACTCAATGTTAATATATAAATACAAACTCAATCCATTGTGTACTGTGGCACTGAACTTATGGCAGTCATATAACTTGAAAATAATGTAGCATGCTAATAACAGAGATTCCTAAATCAATAAATACCTTTAAAAGGAAGAGAACAGTTCACAATATAAAAGCAAAGAACTTGAAACCAAATACTATAGTACAGTCACACAGGAGCTGTTCTGTACAACTGTGTAGGCAAAACAGTTGTCACTAAAACTCCCTTTAAAAAAATAAAATGTTTGTTAATAACTCTTGTTGTCTAAAGTTAGGTAAATCATGCCAAATAGCGCAAAATACAGTAGCCAGAGAGTGAAAAATAATTTGGTAGGACCATTTAATTCTTCAGTATAGCTGTGTAGAAATCAAGAAGGATTTTCTGTTCCTTCTTTGAGCTTTCTTCTTCTTTCTTCCAGAGTTTGTTTAAATACTTTTTTAAGGGTATTGTAAACATACGGTCCGTTTTCAGAATCAAAGCTTGTCTAATAAAAGGAAGAATATAAAATTTAAATATTAAATAAGTGCCTTATAACAAATTGCAATGTAGATGCCTAACATTGTTAAAAAATATATTTTTTAGTTTTCAAAAATATCATAGAAAGTAGGCATTTAATTGCTTTCAATTTTGTGCTAAATAGTAAAATAAACTGGCAGAAGGAAAGATGCTGTGATTAACAGGTTGCAATCTGTAAATTTACAAGACTTTGTGAAGCAATTTGATTAACTTTATTTTGTTTTCCAAATAATTTCACTTGCTGTATCTGAGAAGAAAGCAGCTATGAGCTGAGCAGCTCACAGCTTAACTTTTCTTTACTAGATTAACTCCAAAAGCAGAGATGCTTGTTATTTATATACAATCTGTATTCCAGGTCCCCAAAATAACTGAATCACAGCATAATTACAGAAAATGATTTAATCTGATGGAAAGATACCAAATAGGAGGAAATCTACCAAAGTCTTTGGTAAATTCTCCAATGGCTAATTATTTCCACCATTTAAATGTGATCTTTCCTCAATTTGAAATACTCCATGAATTGGAAATAATCTAGATGTAGACAAACAATACTAAAGGGTTAAGATGTATTCTTCAAGGCTGTAGTGGCAGAACTGAATTTTGTTGGGAATATTTCCAATCTTTTATGTAGGTTGATAATTGTAAAATGTAAACTTTGAAGTAAATAAGCAGCAGTACAATAACTGTGAAGGATCTGCTGTGAAGGAAGTATTTTTAAACACAGAATATTGCTCCTTCACACTTTATAAAGAATAAATACAAAGTCATGGACAAGTGGTTACTTGCCTTAGTGAAAGCTTTAATAGCACGAGCAAGTAAGGCCTCCTCCACATCAGCTGGCAGCATTTGCAAGTTCACCACACAATTCAAAATACAGAGGATAGTCTGACACTGTTCCTGGTGGGTAAATGGAACAGCAGCTCATTAGAGGAAATATTTTCAATTAAAAATATCAAGCTTGCAATTTTTGTTAATTGCTGTTTAAATATCAGACTGTGCCTTCTTGTATTGAAACTTTCAGGTGTAGGTGTTGGGGAGGGGATATTCAGAAGCCTTAAGAGCTGCTACATGTGTGTGTTTGGGGTTTTTTTGTTGTTGTTTTCAGTCATCATGGGAGAAAGTCTTCTCTTGCAGAATACCCCACAAGCTGCTCTGGAAATTTCTAGGAGGCTGAGTGTTCACCTGAAGACTTGACTTGGACACAGGCTTCCTCCAACAGAGTAGCGCTCATGTGAAGTTGTACAATAAAGGTGAGATTAGACCTCATCAGCCCAGAGCACTAGGCACGTTTAAGACTTTTATCTCCAACTAAAGTGGTCTGATCTGCCTCTCCTAGCAGGTCTCCTTCGCCATGAAAGGAAGTTTCCAGAAGTTCGATTAGTTAAAAGAACAAGTAGCTACCTCAGGGACTTCTGGGACGCTAAATAGGAAAGGATGATAATGTGAGATAAAATCAGTAATTATTTTAAATTAAAAAAACTTTCACACACATTTATAACAGCTGTCAAGTACCTGACAAAAATGTAAAGATAAAACCATGATAAGGTGGAAAAATTTTGTGTCTTCTTCAGGAAGAAACATGCTATTTGAGATGAAATTGAGAATTCTGAATATGGTGAAAACGGCGGGAGCACAGAGTTTCTGTCCACTTGTTGAGTGGAAGCTGTATTAGGGCCTTAGGAGGCTGTTAAAGGGGCTCTGCTTTCTCCATGCTTCAGAAGCAGAGAATGTTCAAAGAATTAGGACGTGAACTTGTATAGTTTAAAGATCTACAATAAACTTTTTATTTATTTATCCTACAACTAGCCCTTTGGAGAAAACACAATTCAATGGTTTTGGATCAGAAGGACCTGATTTCAGAAAACACATGGCCAGAGTTTTGAATTATGTGATGGAATTTGACTTGGCTTCCGATTCCTTGAATTGGCAAATTCTTCCTACTCCTTGTTCCAACTCTGCCAAAGCTGATGGATTAAGATGTTTGCACAGCAAATATGACAACTGTTAGCACACCTGCCAGATTTGACATTAACAAAAGCCATCCATGGAGAAAGCTTCTTGCCTTTCCCTCAGCTGCAGAATTTGCAGGTAAATATGCTGCTCTTAAGCTTCCAAGGAACAGAGTTCAAAGGCAAGATCTGCAGTTTTACTTAAAATGTTCATCATCCTCGCACTGAGTACGACTCTTACTAAAATAATCATAATTTTGAATTTAAAAAATTGAAATTGACTTCTAAAAGTGCAATTTCCTTGTCTAAAGGCTATGAGCAAATAGTTTAAAATATATTAACAAAATATATTTGGCAGGAAAATAATGATTTGACATATATAATGCCTACCTTTTTCAGTAAGTTAAGTGCTTCGTGTGATTCCGTGCAATTTTTTGCCAACATGTCAATATCTTCTTTGGATATAACAGGCTCTTTCAGTTGCTCTAGCCAGGACCACATCAAGCTACAGAGGATAAAAGGATCTCTCTCAGTACAGATTTTATCCCAAGCTCCATCTCGAGAATTCAGTTCTTTCTAAAAATAAATAGATAAAAAGCATCATTTATTTACTTTTGCTAACATTCTCTTTTAATTGTAGCAGCACTTGGCTGTTTATGCTCCAACATAAAAAGAAGACTTAGCAGTTATAAAATATATTTCTATTTTTTTCTAAAGCATCAACATTAATCAGCAGTAATACAAGTGATTCTTTAAAACAGAAGGATAACTTAAATAGGACAGCTCAAAACCTCTAATTATCTACTAGAATACATAAAACAGCTTTGGATTCCTACTTCAAGGTGAGTGTTGGTAAGAGGATTTGGTTTTGAGGACAGCAGTTATATTTTTACAAAACTTTTATTTCTACACACAGAATTCTCTGATTAGCTGTGAGATCTAATTAAAAACTTGTTTTTTTTTAAAGGATTAGAAACAACATAACTTTAACTTAAAAATTTGCAGTACTTTTACACTAGCAATGGCCCAGCTAAAACCACAGATAATAGCATCAATTTTCATTAGTTAGGAAAGTGAATGAACATGACCAAAAACAATGTTCTGACCTCCTGTTAGAGACCAAAATGTATATGTTCACTTTGCTTACTTTTGAAAAAAACAGCCATAGCTGACAAATGCAATCATTTACTTAATCAGAACATAAATCTGTGTCCTTGTATGTCGTTTCAAAGGTCTCCAAGATTCCTTTCACTACCTAATGGTGGCATTTTTGCCATTCCAGGGATTAACCTAGGTGAAATATGCAGAACATGTAACATTGAGTCAAGTTAAAAATTACCTGCCACATTTCTACCTTCTGCTTCACTTCATCTTCTCCCAGAAATTCATTTATATTTGCAAGTGCTTTAGCTGCCAAAACTCGTCGGGCTTCCAAACTTAATTCTGATTGCAAAACAATGTGTGGAATTGACTCTGACAGATCTTTGCTAGTCTGGCTTTCACATCCCACATAAAAGCTTGTTTTAGAAGAAGAAGAAGAATCAGAGTCCTGAGAGGCATAGCCTCTTCTCTTATACATATTGCTCTCACATTCTGTTCTATGACCAGTTTCTTTGCCAAATTTATGCCTTGATGTTCCAGGTTCCCCGGAATTCTGGAGAGATGCCAGACCTGAAGAAAAGGTTCTGCTGCGTTGTACTTCTTTGGTAGATTTTCTTCTGTGGTAAAGCGAGGATCCATCTTTTTGTCCATCCAAATTAAATTTCCCCTGACTCCAGAATGTACAAGTATTACGCACTAAGACTTCTTTGTTTAAATCCAACGTAGGCTTTTCTCCACCTGCAGCAGAGCACTCATCACCACTGTCCTGCTGAAGTTTGCTGTGCAGTAATATCTGAGTAGGTACCGTCCATACAGCTTCCCTTTGGTCTAGGAGAAACTCAGTTGTCCTTAAATCTGACTCGCTGTAGCTTAGGCGCCTTCTTGCGTGCGTGAGTGGCTGAAGGCTCTCAGCATTCCTCCTCTTCCACAGGGGATCGTTTGCGTGTGCCAGGGAGAAGACAGCATTCCGGGTCTCAAAAGTAGCTGAGTGGGTTTGGGAGAATGACTCGGAGGTATCGCTGTCCTGTCTTTCTAGCTCTTTATCTAGATGTGTAGAAACCAACTGAGAAACTGTCTGCTCAATTTCAGCTGAGAGATCTGCTATATCTAACAGTTCTGCCTCTATCACTTGTCTGTTTTCAGCTAAGTCTAGCAGCAGTTTGCAAACTAGGTGAATAAGTTTTGGCACGTGTTTGAGATACCTGCTCTCATAGCCGTGGAGCAGATGTCTCTGACGGATCAGGTACTGAGCCAGTGTCACTGTGTGTGCCCTGGGCTCACAGCAAGCAAATACGTTTCTCAAGGGAATTAAAAACTGCGTGAATTCTCTGATGCATAACAGCTGCCCTCTAGTCTGAATAGAATTAGGCCTTTTTGCTCTAACAAAAAGAATTGCCTGATCAGCAGTCATTCTTGTTGCAAAAACTAGATAGCAAGCTATTAGAACACCTGGAAAATACAAAGGCAAGTATTAGCTGAAGAACTATGAGATTAAAATGAGTATTCAGTAAAGATGTATGAGCTAAAAATGAACATAGACAAAGATACAAGTTTTATGTCCTTTGTAATGTGATGCTATTAAGTTAGTATAGTTGCATTTGTTGGACTGTGAGGTAGTCGCAGACTGCGAGCCATTCTCACTACACCTCTGACAAATCTGTAGCAGTTGCAGCTGTTTTGCTGCACAAAATCAGGAACAGGGCTGGCTTCTGCAGGAAGGCAGCAAGATAACTCTTGAAAGGACCAGAAATAATTTACATTTTAGATGCTCAAAAAAAAAATCTCTTTGATATAAAAATCAGTGAACAATTGGTAAGGGTTACTATATAATAAATACATTCAAAAATGAATGGGTACTGAATTTCCCCATCAAAAAGAAGCTATCCTATTTCAATAAAACAGGGAATTATTATATAGATTTAAAGATTTTTCTAATCTTAATGACTTTTTTTGTGCCTGTAACTGGTTATTTTCACATAAAAATGTTTAGCTTTTTAAATCACTTTATAGGTGTACATCTGGCAATGATGCAGGAATAACAATACACAACCAGAGACTCTTTTGCATCTTCAAAAATACAGTTCTGTTGATTTTTGGAGCAGAGGGCACATACCTGTCCGCCCAAGTCCTGCGTGACAATGAACAGCCACCCTCCCTTCCTGTAAGGCAAAAGCCATGACTTTTACCATATCCAGTATGGTAGTGAGAGATGCCACTCCATAATCCTTCCATCCAAAATTATAAAAATAAACTGCAATAAAAAGAAGAGAATTATTTTCAGCAGTACAGAACATTAAATTTTGAATATTGCATGCAGGGGGAGCAATGACAAATAATAAATGGTAATACTAAAATGGCATAAAGGATCCTAGAATAATCTACGTACATAATGTTTGAAAGAGTATTCTCGCTAAGAACACTCGATAAATGCATGAAGCTAGTAAAGACTTGTCAAACTAAAGTTCAGCTGCAACGTAAATGGTATAACAAAATTGAGTGATTCATACTAAAATTACAGAGCTATATATAGGTAGAACATTTTTATTGTAGGAAATAAAAGCACTTCTTCAGTTCAAAGCTGTTTCTTATCCAGAGGTAATTCTTCTCACCTAAAATACTGTTAATACAAATATTCTCAAATCAAAGAAATGACCATATTATAGTCTATGTAAGAAAATATGTATTGTACCAGAATTTGAAATATAATTCATGTTTTACATATCTAGGAACTAGGAAGAAAAAAAAATCTTTCTTTATTCCAAATACCCGAGTAATAACCTGAATCTTGGATAATGTGTTATTCACTCTATTTGCCAACGTTCATTTTGTTTTTTTTTTTTGTGCAGCATTTCTTGTATAGCTGCTTTTAACATACAAGAATTCAAGTCAAAACACTGCCAAGTTCCAGATCAATTATGAATGAGGAAGAGCAGCAGGAGCCTAACTTACTTCCAGCCTCCATGAACGTTTCAGGAAGGTAGGTGAAGCCGCTCTCTTGTTCTAGTGGATTCCCACAGCTCGCATGCTCCCCAGGACGCTGAAGGTTAATTATGGTTTTTATGCTGCATCTTAAGCAAGGAATAGATGAGTCAAAGTATTATATACAGCCAAAACTTCATTAATACCTATTTTCTGAAACACACATTTATTCTTAGAGGAGAATAAATCTTTACCTGTATACTGTTAAAATGAAAGGATCTTTACCAACAATCCAAATCTATGTTGAAAGAGAAAATGGATCAGGAATTACATGAGTAATACTTGCAATAAGTAATGACTAAATTTTTTACCTTTCGAATTGTTCAATAATGTTGTACTTTTCAATTAATTCTGTGGAGGGTCGAGCTGTAGCCAGTATGTTATCTGTTATCCTAAGAAATTAAAAAGGTAGTTAATAATGTCATTATCATAATTTCTTGGATATGAGTCTACCAAAATAAGAATACCATTTCATTTTCAGGAAAGACAATTCCCGCGCTGATTACGTGGAAACTTTATTTTCAAAAAATTATAGTGTATACTGTTAGTGACAAATCCTGTTCAGCTGATACAGATATTATATATTAAAAGACCGTTATTGAAAATGTTCACTGACAAGGTGATTAACATATTCTAATCTCTGAAATCTGGACTTTGATCTATGTTTGCAGATTTGTTTGCTTCTGAATAGCAGCCAGTTATCAAAAATCAATAAAACTTTAAAGATGATCAATGCTACCAGTTATGAATATACTTTTGTTGATTACATACCTTACATTATTTCACGTTCAGTAATGTTTTTACTGGTGAGTTCTGCGATGAACACATTTTAATTCATTTATATTTGAAGCCTTAGGAAGAATTGTCTGTAACCCAGAACAGCCCTGAAGGATTGTGCATTTGTTTGTTTGTTTTTTAGTTTATCATTGATATTTCTTCTTTTGAATATGAACCAAACTCACTGAAATAAATATAGTCTTTCATTGACTTTACAGGGCTATGTACAGTGCCCATTATAGTTTACTACTAAGTGGTCATTCTGAATCAATTTATCATTCTGTTTTCTAGCTAGGCTAGCAATATTTGAGATTAAAAAAGCATGAGCTTATTTTAATAGAATTCTCTTTTAATAAATACAATGGATGCAATTACACGCAGTGAAAGTAAGTGCTGCACGTTACCAGGAGGAGTAGAGCCCTTTGATGGCTTGCTCCTGGTCACTCCACCGAGCCGGGTTCTCGTACTTGCAGGCGCGGCCGCCGCACGCCATCGAGCACTGCATGTGGCCAGGAATGACGTGGCGAAGGCGCTCACCCACTTTGGTGTATTTTGCTGTTGGACGCCTCGAACTCCCTAGAACGTAGGCAAAAACAGATTTAGGAAGGAAGCTTACAAATTCATCTCTCCCTTAAAAGTTATCAGTTTAATCCTAAATTGATGAAGTTACAAACAACATAAATATATATTTAAGATTCATTTTTCAATGCAGTCTTAAAGTAAGACTCTTTGGCTTTTCTCGCAGCAACTTTGCTTTCTTTTGATGAATTTACAGGTGTGTGATAACCTTTGCAACAAAACAAATGTCATGATCTGAAAACAAAAATAGTTAGAGCACCTTCACGCATGCACCACTGGCTTTTATTATCTGTTCTCTGTAACCGAGCTGTTAGAGTGAGAACTATATAGTAAACCCTGAACAACAACAACAAAATCAATGAAGACAATATAAAATACAGCAAAAAGCATTTAAAAATCTGTATTTTAGGCAAATATATACATAAAATATAGTTGACAACAAAAGTTTAAGAATTTCACACACACAGAAAAAAACAGAACTGCCTACAATCTTAATGAAAAGTACTTTACTTTTTTTTTCAGGAAAAGTTGCATTCAGCTCCTCGGGGCTCAGAGATGATATGGCCACCATGACCCGGTGAGTTGATGATGACAGTACCTCTACAGCTGAGCTCCGGCGCCTCTGGATTAGGCGAAGAAGGGGATCAGAGGAAGAATGCCTCCGACCCTGGAAAAAGTTGCTGAAAATACTCGCTGCCGACCACCTCCGAGGTGAGCCCTGCATAGCTGCCCAGTGCTGCTGCAGCCCCGAGAGGCGTCCAGGGTGCTCTGATGCCAGGTCCAAGTTGCTCAGGGCTGAAGTTGCAGCGAGCTGAGCATCTTTCTGTCTGAGCTGGCAGCTCCTCGGGATAGGCTGAGCTGTCTCCATAGAGACACACAATGAACCACTGATGCCAGCTATGCTTGTGGCAGCTAAATTCTATATGAATTGATTCTGTTTGGGACAAACTGTTCCACTGCTGATGAAAATGGTTGCATTTCACGTAGATAATTTTGAAGTTGGACAGGGAACAACCAAAACATTTTCTGTAAACAATGTGAGTATGTAAACATGCATTCAGAATTTGCTAGGACACAAAAAACTATATTCAGAAGAACAATCAAAATGTAGCCAGACACTGCTTTCTGAGAAATCCTGAGTAGGAACATTATACTCCCCCACCTTCTGGTTTAACATTCCACAACCACCTCTCTCCCTCCACTTAGTTGTTCCAAAATGCATCATTAGCTCTGTAATAATTGGGATTAGTGTGTTCCTACTGAAATGGTTCAGTACATGATGAATTGTAGACTGTTCACTCTGGGCCATTCATGTCTTATAACAAAACACAATTTGTTATTCAAAACAAAAGGCTTATTTTTTGCAGGGCCCAGGTTTTTTTATTAACCAAAGCTTAGCCCTACAGAGTGAGATAAAGCAGATTATGGGGAGGCGAAGATATATCAGTTGAGTGCTTTAAGCTTTTGAAGGTAGATATTAGGTGGCAATTTTCCTCCCACTTTGCTTCCAGTGTGCTAAGAAGCAGAATGAGCTGTCCGGAAAGACTGCAAGGTTCTCAAAAGCACAAAATCCTCATGCTGGCAATTATATGGAGAACAGACCATAGCAATTTTCAAACAAACATCTAGAAACATCTGTGCTATAACATCCCTGTGTATTAGACTGTGTGTTAAAAGACTCTGAGATGGGGAAGAGAAAAAAGCTGTAACTTTGTTCAGTAAGCAAATTAATCCTGTTGCATTTTCTTAAGCCTATCTACTATCCTGAGTCTGAATTTACATTTCTTCTTGTGCTATGAAAGCAGTTCTTTAACAGAAATTTGCATCGTAATGAAAAGCTCTCTCCCAATTAAAAAAAATGTGAGGGGAAGAATGTACTGTTTTTTCTAGGTACTGAACAGGAATTAAGTAAGTGAATGAATTTTGAATACTGCACCCCTGCTATTAAAAGGATGTAGTAAGGTCTTCTGTAGATACCAGGCCTGAAAAATCATGGGAATATTAAAGCTGATTGTTAGCTGTTGTCTCAAAATTCAGACTGTTCTCATTCAACACTAACAATAATATCAAGAGCTGAGGGAATATTGAAATGGTGAGAGAGAAAGGAAGATGAAAAAGGGTGTTTCAAGAGCTTCCTTTATCCAGTGAACATGCAAATTGTTTTGAATTAATCATATTGCTCTCAAGATTTATTTTTCTCTTCCCAGAGTTTTCTTCAGTGTACACCAAATGATTGTGGAGACAGAAATGAGCAAGATAAAATGCTGCACACCTTTATTTTCCCCTTGAATGTTGTAGGATTTGCAGATACTCAACCAAAAGAGTGAGTCATAATTATATCCCATAAGAATTCAAATATTATCTTTGATTTTTTTTTTTATAGTTGTTGATTTGTTTGTACTTTCAGAGAGCTAGGCAGTTCTGAACATGAAAATGACACTGCTCTTTTGCTTAAGAGGTTTTATCTGACAAGAAAAGCAACAGAAGAGCTCGACATTATAACACGTTGTGGTGATGATTAAGTAATGCTGTTCATTTTTGTTACACTTTGTGCTTATAATTTGCAAATAAAATACCAATTTTTAATTATGTATAGAAATTTATTTATTCACAATTTTTCTAAGCACTGCCTGTGAATATAGAGAAAATGATTACCTGAATTCATATTTGCAAGATACACACTGCTTTCTAGCAATGAAGAATATGGCAGTTCATTTTGCAGCAGAACTCCTGCAGCCATTGCAGTACCTGTTGAAACAGTAATATGTTTACTGTGAAACTACAGCAGAAGTTCAAAACACAAAATAAGATGAGTGCCCTGCACTGAACTGACTGTAGAACGGTAGAACTGTCCAGAGCTGTTTCGAGGTCAGACATGAACTGGTTTTTTTTTGTTTGTTTGTTTGTTGTGTAGTCATACAGTCATCTTAAAACATGTTGGCAGTCTGTCCCAACACAGTACAAGTTTAGCAGATTGTGTATTGGCTGAGCATGCACTTAATAATTTCTGCTTTATAGGGGCAGGAGTCACTCAGAGTATTTAAGGTAATGTCACCTTCATTTTCTCAAGTTCAAGGTAAACATGACTGGAAACCTTAAACTGAAATCCTGTAAAGAGCAGTTTTGATGATGTTTACAATATCATTATGGCAGCACTGTTTCTACATTAGAGCATTCATAGTTCTAGTGTGTATTTTCCGAGCAGACCATCCCCAAGTTATATGCCTTCTCTGGTCTCCTTCCTCTACTCCTCTATGTGGACCAGTTTGCAAGCACTTGTATGAAGATTCCTCAGAGAAGTAAAATACTATAATTTGGGACAGGAATTTCTTTCAGTGTTGATGTTATTGGAGATGAGTATTACATTTCAATGCAGATCAAAAATAGTATTAAAATTAAAGCAAATGCTTGAGTAAAAGAAATAACTTTTTCCTATTTCTTCTATGTACAGTATATTTTTAATTTTTAAAAGATACTTTTCTGCAATTTGTTCCAGAAACAATTGATACTCTCAGCTGTTACAGAAAGAAGCAAGAATCCTGGAATGTTATTAGGTCATGTTCCTTATTAGCTCTCTGAGGGAACTGTCACATACCTTGCAGCACTCTCACCTTAATCAGATCCACTGTTATCTGACATGAATTCCTATTGCCATGACAGCAAAGAAGCTGGTCTTTTAATCTTGGTTTCACAATTAAAAAAAAATGGAACAGTATCATAGATGATGTTCTACCTATGTATTTTTTCCACAGGAAGCAATGTCACTACACCTGCAACACAGTAGTGTAACTAGCACACAGCAAAACTACTACCTACTACCTTATCAGCTGATGGAACTATACTGCAGTATGACGTTGCCTGAGAAAAGAAAGGATCTTGTGGAATCGTGGTATCGAACACTAAGGGAATATTTCAAGGTTTATTTATATTATCAAGAGGTTTATTTCCCCTGCAGTGTGTTTTTTGTATTCATTTTATTGTCCCTCTGCGGTATTTTTGAGACTTTTTTTCTCGTCTGAGCAAACCAATTCCTAACAGAATGCGTATGTTGGTTTTGTTGCCCATTAGCTGCACCACTGATTCATACGTTGCATTCGGTAACCGATGAGTAGTTGTCAGATCCTATTCACTGCTTCCTAAGTGCAGAAAGGTGCATTTTTTGCAGAGGACGAAGGTAGTCACACTGTGCAGTCATAGGGGACATTCAGTTTGTGCATCCCCTTTCTTTACAGGAGGGAAATAGCCTCTGGTCCATGTCATCATTTCTGCCGGAATAAAAGGGCTTCTGCTTGCACAGATACAGGAGGAACAGTAAAATGCCACGTGGTGAGTCGGCCAGTCAGGGTGTCCGTGCTGCCCAGTGAATCGGGCTCCGTGAGTAACTGCAGGGCGGGTTTCCCCAAAGGGCATCCCCGGGGGCCCTGCTCCTGGTTCACCCGGCTCAGGCTGCAGCGTGGGCTGGGCAGAGTAGCAGTGGGATGGGATTAGGTGCTGCCAGTGCCTTTCCTCTACTGCCTGGTAAAGAGAAGGGAGGAGGGACCCTAGTAGAAACCACTGTACACCTCAGAACTTGCTTAGGCATCACACTGACTTGAAGAAGAAAAAAAGGAAAATATCTTTTTAGTAGCTTAGGATCTGGAAAAGTCCTCCTGGCTTCCAGTCACTGGCAGGACCTTGCTCCTGAGAGCAAGGAGGATTTTAGAAGCCAGAAAAAGAACTATATAGGCAAAAAGCAATGCAATAACAAGATGTTCTTATTGCAACAACAATTCAGTCTAGTCTTGCTTGACTGCAGCAATTAATATGGCTATTTAATATATCTAACTATTATCTTTTACTCAGAGCACGTTTTCAAAACAGTAGAGTTTGTGTTCTTGACTGGGATGATTCCAACTGTGCCAGTTCTGTTGCCAGCACAGCAGTAATCCTCTCAGGAAGCTTCTCACAACATTTCTGAGGAACTCCTTACTGACACTGAGGTTCCATTTCCCCAGATCTGTGTGAGTTTGGGTAATTTGGAGTACAAGAGCAGAGCAATGTACAAAAAAAGCTATATTAAATCTCAAGTGTATTCATACAATATAGGTAAATGCTGATCACATAAAATATGGAGTTTATTTTTACTCTTTTCTTGCCTTTTAAGACATTTATTCTCTTTCCTAATGCATTCACCCAATAATGCATTTTTATCTATCTATAGAAATATGTAAAACTGCTCAGTGGCCAAATTTTTAAAGGAAAACAGCTGATCTGTTACATAGATGTAAGCAGGACCCAAGTTAGCTTAGTACCAATCAACTGACTATCTCCAAGTACATTGAAATTTAATCCCCAGCCTGATTCTACCTGTAGTTATCCTTATGAAAAAATTTGCTTTTATGAGTAGTCCCACAGATGTCCACAGAGTATTTATCTAAATAAGAAATCATATGGGACAACGTTTCATTGCCAAAAGGCAAACTTCTGGAAACTGCAGTAATTAGGATTTTATTTAATTCTTTTACATTGTTGCTGTTAAATTTGTGTAGTTAGATAACTAAGGCTAAGCAAAAATATATCAGTGTAAAGCAGATTGTTTTTATTTAATGAAATGGTTAAAAGGCATGGTTATTTTTTTTAAAAAAACTGTTAAAATATAAAAATATAAATATACAAAAATGGTTATTAAATTACAACTTGCTCTCTAAATTCATGTATTAAATCTCTTAAGATAGGCAGAAAATGAAAGTTTTTGACAACAAAAATAAGCTAAAAGACTATCTAATTTTAGCATTACCAAAAATAACAATGCATTTGTAACATTTTCAAAAATGGTAATTATTTTTATGTACACTTAATATGAATAATGAAACAAAATAGCGTGGTAATTGATGCAACTGTAAAAAGATGCACTGATATATTTCACAAATACTTAAGTACAATTAGCAAAAGACTGCAGTACTTAGTATTGCATTCCAGTAGGCACACATCTCAATTCCCTGGACTCATCTGAAACTTGAAATGTTTAGTACCTACAAGCTAACACCAAAAAAATGGAAAAAGAAAATAACACATATGGAGCAGAAGGAGGATAAGGTAATAATTTAAATTTGGATAACAGTTTAGTTATATGTACTTCACACAGAAGGGCAATCCTACAGCTGTTGTAAAACTCCAGTGATGTCACTAGGAACACAACCAGAACTATTTAGTTACATCCATACGTGTTTTTTCCCCTTTAAGAAAAGTACTCACCATCTGTTTTAATAAAAGATGAATGTCATTTTGTCATTAAGCATGATATTTACAGAGGACTGAGGCTGCTTACACATCCAAAGAGACAAAAGAATCTAATTTATTAGAATATTATGTAGGTGTTGGCCTGGTAATGCAGTATTTGAAAATCTATGAATAGATTTTATACATAAATTGTAAGAAATTACAACCTAAACTGATGGACAGGCCTATCAATTGACTTCGTTCATACTGTTAAGTCACGTCAGCTTCCTGTGGTGGTGTCAGTGCAATAGTTAACAGAAGCGATTTTAAACTACCTAGAACAGGCTGGCAACCAGTAATTACTATTGAGAATTATAAAGGAGATGGCATAAAAATGAATATATTAACTGTTCTACAAGCAAAACCGGTGACTCAGATATTCTTGATCATGACTATCATGTTTACTAAGGTAGCCTATCTGATTTGTAAGACTGACTACATACAGAAGAACAAGACATTGTCAGTAATGAATTTCAATAACATTCACAAGTGGAAAAGTTTTTAAATTGAAGTTCTGCAAGTCAGAGGAATTACTTTTAAAATAATCAAATAGTCAAAACCATCATGAGTAAATTTACATGCATTTTAATAGAGATTGTGAGTAATTTCAATTTAACCCCTTACCTGTTGCCCAGCAAAAAGAATGAGTGACGGTTGATCCCTTCATTATTGCAGTACCAAGCACAAGAGGTATGTAAGGAAATTCACGTTTACAGAAGAGAAGCTGAATGATGTTGCCCCAGTATTTCCTGTAGTTAATTGGATTCACGCGGTAATCTGGGAGGAGCCAGTAACTATCTTTTCTTTATCTTAAGACTGTATGTGAGTACGGACTGTGCAGATAATCATCCCATAAACTGCTTTCTAGAGCTGCCTAGATTTTAAAGGGATTGAGGCAAACAGGCCACACCAATCTGATGTTTTAATAGCTGAATCTTCCATCTCTTCTTTCTGTTCACCTCATTTTCCTGTTATTAACCACAAGTAAATATATATACATATCTAGATGTGTCACACAACTACTCACCTAGTTACAAAAATAATTCTGTGAAATTATATTAAGCAGAGTGATGCTAATAAATGAACTTGGAAACACCACGAAAATACAATCATAAATAATTTGTTATTCATATCTGTATAAACATCAGTATTTACATGTAGTATGAATTAATTAGATTAAACATAAGATCTCAAAATACCAAAAATAAATATCTCTACATCTATCAGATAATTAAAAATTCCTCCATTAAAAAAAAAAAAAACTTCTATGAATGGGATAGCTGTCCTATTTGAACATGCAAGGAGCTGCAGGAGACAACTCTCTCAAGGCTGATGCCAACAACCTCATTTATTCCAAAGACACCGTCTCAGCTAAGCAGCTGCCTTTGTGTGGCCAGCAGAGATGGAGCACCCAGCAGCCCTAAATTGTTTGGCCAGCTCTCAGAAACACTAATAGTCACATTGCACTGTGTTTGTGCTGTGTACTGCTAATAAAATTCAGACTGAAGAAAAATCCAGGTATTCCTTTATACAAAATTAATTTACTGAGAACAGAGACAAATTTACAAAAGTAGTCCTTAAAATTACATGTCTAGGTTGTTAATAATCTTGGCTGTGCAAGAAATTAACTGCATTCTAGTCATTTTAGCAGCAGTATGCCTCATATATATGCAGGTATTGACTTTTTTTTGGGGGGGGGAAAAAGTATTATATACAAATTAGGCTTCAAAATAACTGCACAGTTCTGAAAAAAACATTTTAAGGTACTTTAAAATCATAGTTATTCTCAAATTTACTCTTCCACAAATAGCTGTTTTACTTTGGATCCATTCTTTGCCACATGCCATGGTAAATATATCTTCTTACAAAGCTTGTAATCGGTCATGGGTGAGTGTAAAGGGAGATAAAATCCACAGACAGAAGATCTTTCTGGGGAAAATAAGCTGTTTTCAAGTCAGCTCAATTATTAACAAAATGAAAGTCTACTTACACAGTTTTGTGTGTTAATTATGAAGACAGAAAATAAATATTTTCCTTCCCTGATAGCTTGTGTGTCTCATGAAGAAAACAAGAATTTCCATGTTCAATACCTGTTTAATTTTCAAACACATTCACCACCCTACGTGATTACTGTGCAATTTCTAAATGGATGCATTTGAAAGGCGGTCAGTGACATAGTTAATGATTCCTTTCATATGGATAATATGAATAGTATAATACTAGGAACCTGTTTGATTCCAGAGGAAGTTTAATTTTTGGATGGTTTTGAAACCTGGTGTAAGAGCCTCCTGTTTTGCTGTATCTATATGTGGATATTAGATATTTGGTGGGTTGCCCTTTATTATCTGTTCCTAGATCAGAACCCTTCAGTATTAATGGCAGATTATTTGGCTGGGAACTATATTTTTTTTCTAGTCATCTGCCAAGTTTAGCAAGTTCCAGGAAGCTTTGCCAACTGTGTTTGTTCAAACAGGCCCTGTCATCCTATTTCCATCAAGACAAGGCTTTGTGCTAAGGGAGTGTGACTTTTTGGGGGAGTTAACGATTAGGTTAAAATAATCTGCCATTTTCAAAGAATACACAGAGTAGGTGGGATGCTAGTGACTAAACTAATAGTCTTTTTATCTGTAGGCTTGGCATTTTCCTATTGAAGTAAAGTGAAGCAATCCTAAGACCTCTAGAAAATTCTACTGAACTACTATTGCTAATCAAAGATGTTAACAAGCTTTTTAGGTAAGTAGAACAGTATCTCCCTAGAACTGTATGGGCTATTTCATAGCTACCTTGTACTGGTCTTAGCAAATTCACCTGTCCCACTGCCTTAGGTATAATTATCAAATTAAGCAGGTAGAAAGCTACATTTCATAACGAGCTGGATGCAATTAAAATGTTGGCCCACTGTTAAGACTGCAGTGTTTCCTTGCTGCATGGCCAGAATTGGAACATTAAGTTACAGTACAAGTTAAAATTTTCCAAAACATAATTTACTTTAAGGATAATGCTAATTTAATTTAAAGACTATGTATATAGATTCCTTGCTGGCTTTGAACAAGTCCAACTTCACCTTTTACTTTCTGCACTTCTTGTAGCTTGGATAATGAAATTTTTTGTTGCTCTATATTCAGGCCTCTAATGTTTACATTAAAACACTACTGGGAATATAGTAATTTTGTGTAATTTTAAAACTGTGAATTTTTATTAAAGACTTTGGGATTTTGCTTCTGGATTTTTTTTTTTTTTTTTTTTTTTTACTTTCCAGTCCCTTAACTCTAATGCAGTATCACACAGGAAAACAACCATAAAGGCAAGGTTAAATCCCAGCTTCGCTTCCCGATCCTGGCTACACAGCACAGTACTGCCCTGCCCATGTGGCTGCAAATCCCTTAACCAATAACACTCTGCTCTGGGCTAAAAGCACTCCCCTGGAAGTAGACAGAAAGTGTCAGGTTTTTGAAATGGAGAAATTAAGAAGAAATCCTACTTTCTTAAATTTTGTAACTTCTGAAGAGCTACTGTGAGTTAAACCAGTTTGCGATGAACTTTTGCAAATGAACTGTTTAATACATGTAAAATTTCTAGGAAGCAGTGCACCTCCCAGGCTTATGCAGAATGTGCTGTTTATGCACAATAAACATCAAAAAGTGGCAGGTAAAGAGGAAATATTAAAGAGCAAAGTGGATGTAAGATAATCCAGTCCTTTTAACATTTTATCACTAGCCTTTTGCCAAGGAACAAAACGGCCAGGCAGCGTATCATGGGGACTGCTCGAGTGGGGAGCCAGAAGTTAATAAACGGGCCAAGAGCAAGAGCTGTAGGTAGCTGGTCCTTCAGTGAGCATCTCCTTGCTGCCAAGAGTGGATTACAACCAGGTATGTTTTAAAGTTATTTTTTTTTCTAATTTATAACACAAGCTGTTTAAAGTCGAGGGTAAATATGCTGAGCAGCTTTTCCATGTTGTTGCAAAGATAACTGCAGAATACAAGATGGTGAGCTGTTTGCTTTTTGTTGTAAGACTGGTTAAACCTGAAGGCTGTTTTGGGGAGGCTGAAAGAGCCCAAAGGTTGGTTTCACAAAGGCTGCTTTCAATGATGGGCAGGGAACCACTGTTACCCTGCATGGAGCAAGGAAGGCTAAGGGTACCCATGTGCACAAGCAGGAGGGGTGGG
The DNA here is from genome assembly GCA_013389825.1 of Crypturellus undulatus. NCBI lineage: Eukaryota > Metazoa > Chordata > Aves > Tinamiformes > Tinamidae > Crypturellus > Crypturellus undulatus. The sequence goes on from VWPW01000670.1 coordinate 266,535, forward strand.
TTTTGTTCAGAAATGCCCCTATTTTATGGGTGACAGGGGAGCCGCAGTTGGCCTGGGCGCTGCCGGCGCAGCTTCTTCCCCGGGCCTACGCAGCAGCAGGCTGGGCATTCCATAATTCCATTTATTCATTTATTTTAAAAGAATTAGAGGGTTTACACTCTGTGTCTTGTTTTACAGTGGTTTAATGCTTTCCATATACATTGTTCAAAGTGCCTCTGAGTTCAGCTGTGTTGGTAAGCAAACTGAATTTAAAAAAAAAGCTCCCCGTTTTAGTGGCAATTGACATCAGCTGTGTTTTTCAAAGAATAGATCTGAATTCAGAGTCTCTTTTTTAAAAAAAAGTAGGTCTATTCTTAAACTGAATGGTATACAGTAGCATTAAAATTTAAACTAGACTTGCAAACTATACTCTTTATTTGGAAAATACATTGCCATCTAGCAATCCTATATCTTACCTGAGCACATCTAATGCAGTTAATTTGGGCATATTTTGACACAGCATTAGTATAGGCATCGCGTCTAGTAAGTTTCAGCCATGACCGATCTCAGACTTCACTCGTGCCCGCTCTCACCTGCAGTCCTAGCGGTGACCACGTGGGGTATTTTTGTGGCTTTAATAGTGTGTCCGTGGGGCCAAGCACTCGCTGAGGCCCGGGCTAAGCCCTTCCGAGAGCCGCGGCCCAGCTGGGGGTGGCGATGACCTCGCTAACTATAGCAGTGCCGTGACCCGCTTGCGCACCTGCCCTCCCCGCCGCTGACACGGGGCGCGGCCAGGAGCTCCGCGCCTTCCGCGCGCGTGTCGCTCGGCAGCAGTTACCGGCACTCGCGGCGCTCGGTGTGGCCGCACGGGGCACCGCGCTGCAGGACCGAGCCCGGCGGCCGGTACCGAGTCGCGTGGCGGCGCGAGGCCAGCGGGAACGAGCCCGGCGGCCGGTACCGAGTCGCGTGGCGGCGGGAGGCCGGCGG
>VWPW01000670.1:267792-279756 GCA_013389825.1 Crypturellus undulatus
CTGTCCGCAGCGGGCGCTGGGCAGCGGCGCCGCGGGGGGCGCGCGGGGAGCGGGAGCGCCGGGGCTGGGGCCCCGAAGCGCCGGAGGACACGGCCCGTCACCGCTGCTCCGAGCGGTTCCTACCGAGCACGTCTTAGGGACGTCGCTTTAGCGTTTTCGGCGCCTTCAGGGACTGCCGGTTCACGCGGCTGCGCCTCATGGGCCTCACTGGCAGATTTTAGCAGTGGCCTTCATGCGGGTGGCTGAGACCTGCGGCCCGTGGGTGTTTGTCCCAATAAGACGCCCGAAGCTGCTCTGCTAGCTGCATGCCGGTGTACTGTGTTCACGGTAAGGCTGCTGGAGCTAGCAGTGACCGGAGACCCAGCAGACACGGGTTAGGGCTCCACAAAGCTTAGCTAAAAGTCCTTTTAGCATCTGTAACAGCCACAAAGGTATTTTGATCTTGGGTATAAGAGAACATTATGTATATAGTGGTTTATTTTAATACTAGAACTGATACGTGATTTCCGTTTAAAGAAATAATAACAGCAGTTGATCTTTGCAGCACGGGAGTGTGTTGCACTGATACCCCTGTGTGTAAGGAGGACCTTTTCGGAAGGACGCCGTAAAAATCATGTGCAAAGTTAAGTTGTATCAAGATATTTTTAAGATACATTTCTGGTAGTATTGGGTGTCTCATTAGCTGGTACTAAAATAATAACATTAGCTAATAGAGTTAGTGTCTGCGTAAATTGCACCATATAGAGACTTTGCACAAAGAGCGCAAAGTTTCTGGGCTGCCTCTCTGAGGTCTGCTTGACACAAACTGCCGTTGAAATGTACAAAACTCCCCTTCAAAATTAGCTACAGGGCCCACGTTTAGCACTGAGTGCTGCTGAGCGTGGTTTTTGCCTTTGCCATCAATTACAGGGCTCGTGTTTGGAGCGCTGCTGGCTCAGGGCTGGAAAGCAGCGTCGGGCCGTGAGCTGCCGTGTGATAGCTGCGCCTAAAACGTGTTTATTGCTACAGAATTAGTTCAATAAACAAACCTCCCGAATGCTTCAAAAAAGAGTTTATGAAGTTCGTAAAAGAAAGCGTAACGTTTACCTTGTAAAGACATAACCACAGGCACATGTCCCATTTTTTGAAAATAAATGTTCTGGCGTTTATTCTGTGTCTGAAATCAGAGACGAGTTTTTCACCGTATCACATCCTTGATCCAGCTCGTTGGGCCGGAGCAGGGAGCCCGGGGAGGGCAGTGGCGGAGGCAGCAGCCTGTTTCCTTCCCCGCTCTCTTCATCGGGCAGATCCATGAGGAGCCCTCGCAGGACTGAGCCACAAGGAAACGGGATACTCACCGATCCCGAAAGATCCGTTGTCCAGCAGAGAATGTACCAAAGCCAGCAGGAAACTCNGGCGGAGGCGGCAGCCTGTTCCCTTCCCCGCTCTCTTCATCGGGCGGATCCATGAGGAGCCCCCGCAGGACTGAGCCACAAGGAAAACAGGATACTCACCGATCCCGAAAGATCCGTTGTCCAGCAGAGAATGTACCAAAGCCAGCAGGAAACTCTCATTCTCCCTGAGAAATAGGCTTAGGTATAGGAAAGGTATAATATTCATCTAGTATGAGCAAATGTATAGTTGATATGGGACAACAGGGAAGAGAAAACTTTTCCATGAAAAACACGTGAATTCTAGTTGGTTCTATTCCTGAATGCTTAATGAGATCCTCAGAAACTGTAGGGCCAAGTTCCAGCACAGTGTAAAAGATGCCGCTTCAACTCCATTGAAGCTGAAGCTTTCTCCAGGTCTGAGTTTTGCCATTTAGATCTTAAAAATCTCACCTGAGTGGAACTCATTTTAGATCAGCACATGCCACCTTGTGGCAAATTAACAAGGTGCATCCATTTTTCTCAGCTATATAAAGTACTGATTTCATTGTCAAAATTCCTTCTCTCCTTCAGACGGTTGTGGGGCAAAGGTGGGTTTCATTTTAGGTTTCTTGCACTTCATCTCAGTTCCATGGTTCCTTGGAAATCTCACTTAATCAAATCTGATTCTTTTGCATATGGACAGTTCCTTTTCATCATCAAGCAGGACATTCTGAGTGCTTTGCAAATCAAAACTAGTAGTTAGCTGATGAATAACTGTATTTGCTTAATCTGAGGAGTGAAGCATTATAAAGAATATTGAACATTCACCTTTAACCTTTTGTATTCATTTCTGCATCTGAATTGTTAACACTCCTTTCTTGCACGAGTTCTGGATTTAAATTCTTTACTCCTGTTTTCATTTTCTTACTTTCCCTTTGCTCACTGGGGATGGCAATGTTCTTTTCCAGCATAAACACAGCCCTTACAAAGATGATTTAGTTTTTCGCTGCAAGCCTTTCATTTGCACTGTTTATGCAGGCACATCACACATTGTACAATATCTGCCTTGTTTGAAATGAACATCAGCGTAATGGGAAGGGAACAAAAGAATAAGAGGGATAATCAGCAGATGTAATGAAATGATGCCAATAGCAAGAAAAAATAACTCGAGCTGCTGCCGCTGAGGTCAGAAATGTCCTCTGTGGAACGTGGTGTTGCCGATGTCGTGAGTCTGGAAAGCAGATCCTCAGTATGGGCAACTCTGTGGGCAGATGCAGTGGGGCCGTTTGAGCCTCTGTGTAGTGTCTATGTAGTATCTTGCAGGAACTCATTCATCTTCAGCTTTCTACCTTTTCCTGGAAAAGACGAGTGATGCCTCCTAGCAAAGGCCTTCCGTAATATTTTGCCTCAACTCTCTCTGAGGGTGAGAATCAACACTGTGGATGGAAACTCCCCCCTTCAAATGGGGGCTTGTTTGAAGGCAGGACAAGTGCTGTAAATGTAACTCTACTTTCCATCATCAGGCCAATTTTGTGCCCTTACGCTTGTTTTCTTACAGTTCCTTTAAAAAAAGGTGCAACTGTGTTTCTGTCATGTTACCAGTTCATTTCCTGTTCTGTAGAGATTTCTCATCTTCACAGCTTTATTTTATTTACTGTTTTATGGAACTATGCATTGAATTTCCTTCTTCTCATCTATCACTTTTTATATGCTTTACAATTCTTAGTACCAACACCTTAAAGCTTTGCCATGGCCTATACAATCATGATTAATATGTCAAATCAGAAATTGTTCAAAGCAGACACGTTGTCACAAAGGTTTAGATTTCTGTAGTTTCACTTACCAAAACTTTTCATTAAAGGAATTTTTAAAATAATAACTGTACTTCAACAGGTAGCTAATAATTCCCCCATTTTACAAGAAAAGAGGAAAACTAATAGGGAAAGATTTGAGTATCTTAGGATTTTGCATGACTATACTTTAAAATGATGACTAATAAATTTCTTAGCCAAAGTCTACAGCTAAGACTTAGTTAAGTAAGCCTTGACTGTAGTAAAATCTTTGCTAGATCAGGATACAAATATTGGAACTTTGGGACCCTCTTTTTTGTTCTACGTTCAGTGTGTTCTCCTCCCTGAAGATGTTAAAGAAATAATGGTGCAGTAGGTAAAAGTATGACCTATTACATTTTCTTCAGTCATGTTTGCGTCATCTTATATGTAACCCTCTTACTTTCTAAAAAAAAAAAAGAAAAAAAAAGTATTTTTCATTTTAGAAAGCCTGTAGTGCTTGAATTCGCCTGCAACCTCAAGGCAGCAAATTAGTATGAACCAAAATGGAGGACAATAAGTTTTAGTAGATATCATAGCAGCTGTAAGTTTGCAGGAGCTAATTTAAACCATGAATTCTTACCCATCTGTCATGAGCATTGCTGAGAAAGAAATATCTCAAGTGAAATGTAGTTCATTTTGGTAGTAGTTCTAGTGGCAAATTTTCTGAAGTCAAAGTTTATAAGTCTACAGTTTTTATTTGCATTATATGCCTTCATCTGGAAGGGATTTTCAGTGACTTCTGCATTTGGTTGTATTGGTGTTTCTGAGCTACACGTGATAAATGCCATCCCCCCTATAATTCCTGGTGGAATTTTACATTCGCAGCTTTATGAAATTATCAGCTTCTTAAAATCAGCAGTTGCCAGAGATCTCTGTGTGCATTAAAGCCGTCATTCTCTGGGAAACACTGAGAGAGAAGGGACTGAGGCACTGAAATGTCCTTGTCAGGAAAGAAGGAACAAGGGCTAAGAAGTAAGAACCAGGTTTTAACAACAAAGCATCTGGAATGACCTAGGAGCATAGTCAGGCTATGGGTCAGCATGACTCTTTCAGTTGACAGAATTGAACAACCTGAAGGGAGATTGCTGTGGGAAGGAGGAAAAAAAATGTAAATCAGGAAGACTGAGCTGGGGAAGTGGAGTCTTGTGTTTCCTGAACTTTAAGGCACTGAACAAAACCCAAACAGATCTCAAGATTAAGTAGACTTTGGCAGAGAGAATTTCAGGTATTCTTAAGAATTTGTTATTACTCTGTCTTGAGCTGAATGTCCAAAGGAAAGGAGACCACTCTTGGGTAGGTAGGGAAATACTGCTAGGCAGATGTATTCCAAGTTGTCTTAGAAGCAGGTTATTCCAGCTGCAGCTGCCAGGTGTTTCTGGTAAGCGGTTATTGGGTTTTATCAGGTACCATGCAAGTCCCTGGGCAGACCCATCCCTACTGGAGGAAATTGTTCCTGAATGACAGTCATGAGCCAGATCCTTCAACCCTCTTAAAATGCCCTCTGTGCAAGAGCAAGAGTTAAAAATGGCAGGAGCTGGTTTAGTGCCGTCTCTGCTCTGTCTTGGAGCTTATCCTGTGTTCAGCGGCTGTGGCTTCCAGGGGGCTCCGCAACAAAACTGGACAGGTGTGCTTCACCTCCCTGCCTTCCTCGGCATCGTGCTGGGGATTTTACCTCTCTGCTGCTCAGAAAAGCCAAAGCTCCTTGCAGAAGGGCTCAGTTTGCTTCAAGCTCACAATTTCCACAGGATTCTGCAGTGGTTTTTATGGGCCATCATAGTAGAAAGCCTTGGCACAGACCTTGTACCGTGACCACGTAGTGGGGATGCCTGGTTGCTGCAGATTGAGAGGCCTATTCCAGATCCACCTGCACCATTTGAAGGGAAAACAAGTCACTTCAGTGCATTGATCAGAAATCTGTATATATTGCAAGAGTGGGCTATTTGGTTAGATTTTAAAATGTTTCCTTTGGCCGTGGTCTTGTCTCCCTTCTCTGAAATCCTGTGCCAGTAAAAACAGATTTGGAAGCTGGGTGTTAGAGTTTAAATTCACAAGCATGTGCCTTCACGCGGGAAGGGTACGGACACCCCTTTCCTGGGGGCTGTAACCAGCATCACGTGAGGTGCCTGTGCTGTCACAGCTAACAGTCTGCTGGTACCTTACGCTGAGTATTCCAGTTTATTTGTCTTCAGTAAAAGAAATAGAATGCTTTAGAATTATAAAAAAAAAAAAAGCATTTGATTCAGAGATATGCAAGCAGTAGAAAGAGGTTTAAAAAATCAGCAGTTTTCTGAAGATTATTTGCTCTGCTCTAGTATTAATATTGTTTTGTTTGCCAGACTGTGATCAAAAACATTTGGCAGGCAAGACTTACTCAGGGAAGTGAGCCAGTGAAGTTGAGCTGTCATCTTAGTACGTACAGAAAAACTGTTCTCTTGGCTTAGAAAACAGACTGTTTACAGAAATAATAAACATGCCCTCTAAAATTATGTTCCTTCTCTCTAAAATCACGGAAGGTCACAAGACTTTGACCCTACAGAAGGAGCATAACACTTTATGAGACTTGTGTCAAAGCACATGATAAAAAATAAATACACTGTAATAAAGAAGTGTCACTCTGATGGCTCAAATGTGCCTTCCTAACGTATTGTGTGTCCTGTGTCTCAGACGTGGTATGCGTGCTGCCATGCAAAGGAAGCCCATCTGGAGGGGATATCAAATCAATCCATTGCCTTGACATATCAGTTGATGTAATTAACTTTTGTTTCATCTCCCAAGTAAACCTTGTAAACAATGGAATGTGTCAAAGTGGAATATAGCTTATTGAAAAGGGTAATTTGCAGAAGCCGTTTTGGTGATTCAGCAGCTGGATAGAGCCCCAGATGCTGCCTATCCATTAGGAAGAAGGGGCTGGGCTGACGAGCACTGGGGGTTTTGTGAGCCCTGGCAATAAGCCGCGTGCGCTCACAGCAGAGGGGAGGCAGTCTGGCCAGCGCGGCCGCAGGGCAGCCCTCTCACCTGCTCTTAGCTGTTCTGGCTCTTCAGATTAATTCTTTATTTTTGTTCCTTCTTCCTTCCGGGTAAAGTTCTGTTTGTTTAAATTCCACTGTGTAAACTTGAGGCGTGGGAGTGAGAAATCTCACTCATTCTTGAGCGCCCAAGTAAAACGGTCTTGTTTGCCAGCATCATCTGAGCATCTTCGCTGGGGACCCCGCTCAGCTGTAGCTGACACCCTATGACTAAGCAGGGGCTGACAGGAAGGGTCTGATTATGTTAACCATGAACTGAAACAGTTCAGGATATTTCCAAGAGTTTGCCTGCTACGGTCTGTGACTGCACAGTATTTACATTTGAGAAATGAGATGAAGGAACCACATCTCAGCCTTATACATTTGATACTAATCTTTAGCTAAGTACTGCCTGCAGGTGAAATCCGGAGTGTCTAAGCGTACCTGTACCATTGCCTCTCTGCGCAGGTCCTGCCTGTCACAACGGCGGGTAGGTGGCAGAGCCATCGCGTGGGGCCGCAGGCTGCGCAGCGAGGAATCGCTGCCTCCGTTCCGCAGCCGGAGCCAAGGGAAATGAGCTTTAGTCGGCTCATCTTGCTTAATGGAGCTTTTCTGTCCTCACCTAATTACTTGCATAGCTGTTTCGTTCCCCTGCTCCAGGCTGCCCTCGCTGGGCTCCCGCAGACACTAATGGACTTGTGAGCTCAGGTGCCGCAGCAGAACCCGCCGCATTGCCTGGCCCGAGCAGGCCAGTGTGCGCTGGAAACCCTGCGGAGAGGCAGGACGGGGTTAAACAGGCCTGCGCGGAGCTCGGGCTGCCACAGAAGTACCGCTGATGGGGGTAGGAAGTACAAGAGCAGCCCAAGAATGTGCAGCTCCGTTTTCGACAGCAGAGCGGACTTGAGCCCGCGCCGCTAGGACGAGTGTGGGATCCGTGAAGCGACCTGCCCGTATGGCTGGTGTGGCACAAACATCGGTGCTCCCTGGCAGCCGCCTGGCTCGGGGATCCCCCTGCCTGTCCCGCGGCTTCCTCTCGGGCAGCACAGCCGCATCATCCCTGTTTCACAGCTCCGCTAACACCAGTTATACATGTGTTGAACATTAAAGATCTTCACATCTATACTGCTTGAGCTATCAATTTGCTGAGGGTCACTATGCACGTTTTTGGCTGGGTTTTTCCATACGTACGCAGCAGGTTTACTTTAATCCAGAGGGGGGGAAAAAAAAAAAAATCTATTTGCTGCCAGTTTAGGTTCTGTCCAGTCATAACTCACAACTTCAAAAGATAAGAATTAAGTTTAATAGCTCATAAACTATGCACCACACAGCACATGCTGTTGTAATCTGTCCTGCTCACGGTCCCTGTGAAGCGTTCGTGCCGATGTGTGAACAGAATACCAGTCGCAGCGGGCAGCCCCAACCCCGGCTGTGCCGGGTTTGTACACTGTTTTGGCTGTGCTTCCTCCCCCCGCTCCGCCCTCACAGGGTCTCGATTCGGGCGTTTCAGATGTTGCACGTGCGCGAGAACCAGGGGGATCCCCTTAAACAACCCACGCGGAGGACGGCGGGGTCGCTGTTTGTAAAAACGCCGCATCCGGGGGCCCTTCCGCGCTCACGTAAAACCCACGGGGGGGGGAGGGGGCACACGGCGCCGTGACGTCACGCGCGCTGTGACGTGCGCCGCCGCGGCCGGACGGCAGAGGGCGCCGCGCCGCTCGCTCGCGGTGACGTCACGGCGGGGCCCAGGCGGCCCCGTGTGGGAGCGCGCGGGCCGCGGCGCCGTGCGGGAGCGTCTGGGCCTTTGTGGTCGGTGCGGCCCGCCCTGCCGCTCGGGCAGCCCCGCTGCGGAGAGGGGGCTCTGTCCTCAACCTCCATTTTAACGTAGTCGCGCCCGTGTTTTGCAGCGAGGCGCACAGTTGTGTCAAAAGCTGCTTGACAAATAAGCTGACAGAAAGGAGCCTTCTATCCTTTAGCTGTTTTGTACCGATTGGCATTTTAAGAAGCTGCTTCATGTGCCTGGCTCTCTGACTTGGGGTTTGTAACTAGCTGCACAATGCTTAGAAGAGACGGCGAAGCCAGCGTTTATATAATGTTAATATGTATAAAACAACTTGTTATTTTTAAAGTAAAATGTTTCAATTAGCCATTATTGTGCTAAATGACTTAAACATCTCTCCCTGCTGATCTATAAACCCAAGCCATCCAGATCAGATGTAGCGCTTGAGAACTAGAAACCCAAAGTGACCGGGGGCTAACTGTAAAACCGAGGAGCGCTCGGCTTTTTACTCCGCTTCTTCTCTCGCTTTTAAAAACCGAAGGCCCCAGCTCTGCACAGATGTAGTCATTAACTTAATTTTATGAACTATAAACAGTCCTATTCCAGTCAGTCAACTGTGTACACAGTGAAAACCCAAGCACGCACTTAAGTGTTTACAGCACAGGGGCTAATGTGATATCATTAAAGGAATCTTTAATTTTGCAGCAGATGTACTTGTTTCTTGATTTAATCTAATTCAAGAGTGGTAAAGGCAAAGCCAATGTTTTCTGTATGAAACTGTTTTAGCATCTAGAAATGGTTACAACAGCCATCATTACAGTTTAAGATTTAGTGTATTTATTTACTCAACTAATGCACCCGTTTTTTTTAACGTGCCCCAGTTAAACGTATCCCAATTACGGCTTGCAAAGCCCACGTGTGCACGGCAGCTGCTCGCGCCCGGGCTGCCCTCCGCCGTGGCCCCGAGCACCGCTGCCGCTCCGAGCGGCTCCAAGCACCGCTGCCCCTCCGGGCCTGCACGGAGGGTCGGTGCTGCCCGGTGCCCACTGCTCGGCCCAGCCCCGCGATGCAAAGATTTCATGTCCCTGACACCGTCGGCGCGAGGCCGTGGCCAGCGAAGGGTCTTGCAGGAGACTCAGGGGAACGGTGCAGGTTGCTCCGCTGCGGGGTCGGCAGCAGCTCTGCAGAGGGACCAGGGGTGGTTGCAAACCGCCGATGAGGGGCCACGTGATTGCGCTCGCCTGCCGGCTCCGACAGCACTTCCAGCAGCTGCAACCACGGGGTCGGTGTTGGCAAGGGGCTCCCTGGCTCCTTACAAGCTTTCGCTACAGGTTAGCTCACGGGGGAGAGATACATGAGGAAAAACTGCCTGAAATGCTAATTCCGTTTGTGCTTCGCCACTGAGGTGCATTTCCAAGCCTAAAACCAAGAAACTAAACCAAAAGTGACCATATTTCGCAGTGCTGCTTGACTGCGGTTCATCATTTCTGGCATGCTGGAAAATGGAGGGGTGCCAAGGAAGAGGAGATGAAAATTGCTGTCCTTAGCGGGCGCGTGGTCACCCCAGTGAGGTGGGTGCATGACAAGCCCCTGCGAGGGCAGATGGTACCACCGGGACATACGTTGGGCCTGGTGCTGGCCTCGCACCAGGGCGTCTGAGCGCGTGGGCTCTGCCCTGGGGCGCCTCCGGGTAGGGGGCCGCTTCGTGCCGCCTCGCACAAACCTCGCTTCATGGCCCACGTGTGACTTTCCAAGATAATTAAATAGCCAAGCTGTCTGCCGAGGCCAGGTGTTCGCAGAAAATCATTTTTAGGGGGATACGTGTTTAAATGCTGATGAAACTTTACTCAGCCATTAAACATAATGCATTACTCAGGGCCGAGCTATTCCCCCGGCCCTAATGCTGCTTCGCAATTAGCGCCTGATGTCACATTTTCCACTCCGCTCGTACCGCTTGGTGGATTTCCTGAACATTAAGTGCCACGAGAAGGGAGCGACGTGGAGGTTTCTGCGCTGATGGGTGCACAGCGGCCATGGGAAGGCCCCAGTTGCCCGCAGCCGGCAGCGGGGCCGGCTCCAGCCCTGCGAGAGCCGCAGGGAGCTCCGGGAGGGAGCGCTTCCCATCAGCGCCCTAAGCGCAGCAGCAGGAATGGGCACGTGTCTGGGCCCAGCATGCCAGGAGCATCAAGAGCGAAACGCAGCCGCGGTGGCTCTGGCTTCTACCTCCGCAAGGCTTGTGACGGGGTCTCCCCTTCCCATAAAAGTGCTGTATTTCCAAGCGGATCCAGAGGCTCTGAGTTTGTCCTCTTCCTCCTCCCTGCTGTCAGAGGGACGCTGCTACCTAGCCAAGGGACTTGGTATGTGGGAAATTCAGAAAAAAAAAATCTTCCACCCAAATGCTAGTTAATCAGCGAGTTAAAAGCACTCCTACCACAAGGAAGGATTTTAAATCGCTGGGGAGCTGGTTTCCTTCTTGATAGCAACATCTTTGCTGTCTTAGCTCTTGCCATTTTCTGAGTGCCCCAGCCAAAATCGAAGCATATTTCAAGTCATTTGAAGTGTAAAAGTAAGCAAAGGGCGCCTTTAAAAATGTTTTCCACTTTTACAGAAAGTGAAGATGAGAAGGACTGCTGAATGGGATAGACATATCGATATTTTCTGAAAGTAGTTATATGTATTTGCACAAAACAATTAAAAATTAAATACCTGTTTAGAAATAGTCTATGTTTCTAAAAGTTCTGTAAACTCTTTTCCTGATTTAAGCAAAATAAGTGCTCCTTAAATGCAGAGAGTTTTGCAGAAAGGGTGATTCCCTTCAACTGAATTCTAGGGGAAAGGCAAAGCGTAGAGCAGTTGGGGCCTGCAGCTTCTCATCTCATCCCATTCCTCCCTGAGCCCGACTCTTCTGCTGCACTGGTGTAACAGTGATAACAGTGATGCTGCCAGGAAGGGGCATTTGGGGGTGCCCTGGTTGTATTTGCCATTTTTAGGGTTGTATTTGCCAGTTTTAGGGCTGCATTTCCCAGTCTTAGGGGCAGGTAAACGGTGCAAAATGAGATAGTTGAGATGCTCTGCGGGAGCACTGGAGTTTCGACAGTCTGTCACTACCGGGGACGATTCCCGAGCGCTTCGCTGGGCTCCTTGCTCGGAGCTGCAGCGTTGGCTTCCCGGCCGTCCGCGCTACCGGCTCTCATCACGCTGCCCTCGCCCCGTGCACGGGCCGCAGACAGCGGCGCCCGGCCCGGCGAGGCCGCCGCGGGGCCTCGTGTCCCCGCTCGCGCTGCGGCCCCTTCCGCCACCCCGCTCACCCCTTCCCCTCCGGCCGGCCCGGCGGCCGCGCCGAGATCTCCGGGTTTGGGTGGAAACCGCAACAGGGCGATCGGCTGCCCCGCCGCGGGGCGCGCCCGGCCCGACGCCGCGAGGATCGATCCCCCCTTCCTGCGGCGTTTCCTTCCTCGGGATATTGTGGGGTTTGTTTGTTTCCCTGGGAAAAGGCACGGCCGCCAACACGCGCTTCCTCGGGCGACGGGACCGAGGTCCCGCTCCTGGACCCGCTCGCGGCCCCGACGGCTCCTTGGGGTCGGAGTTGGGTCGAGGCGCGGCGGGGAGCGGAGCGGCCCCGGCGGGCGACTCGCCCGGCGCAGCGGGGCCGGGGGTCCCGCTCTGCAGGTGCCTCCCGGGGCGGCGCGAGGGCCCCTTGGCTTTGTGGGGCGCTGGATCAAAGGCGCTAACCCCGGCCCGCAGGTACGGGCCGCGCCGGCCCCTTCCGTCCCGTCCCGTCCTGGCAGGGCCCCTCCCGCGCCCTCCCCCGCCGCTCAGCCCCGCGGCCCCGGCGCTATAATAGGCTGCGGCCGCCGCGCCGGGGCGGAGAGAGTGCGGTGCCCTCCCCGCCTGCACGCGGGGCTGACCCGTCCCCATCCGCGTCCCCATCCCGAGCCGCATCCCGAGCCGTGCCCGGCGGCGCGGAGCCCGCGGGCGCTGCGGGGCCGCCATGGGCA